>CM076581.1:1047727881-1047868733 GCA_034641835.2 Pinus albicaulis
TAAAAGATATGAGAAGGTAGAAGGCAAAAAGTCAGGACTACTCACTTCAAATTCCCTGAGGAATGTAAAGAGTCATGTGATGAACTCTATATATAATATTCACATTGATATGCACGAGAGAGGTCGAGAGGGGAGAGAGAGAGAGAAAATATTGAGAATGTGAGAATATAGAAGAATAAAATGAGAGAAGATTAAGAAAGCGAGAAAGAAGCTAGGAACACGGTTGATGTATTTAACAAGATATTATCTAAATAAGATTTAAATAATTATTCTAGAAAATAATAAGATAACTAAGGGTTTATCTCATTAATTTATTTGTTTTTGGATTAAACATGGTGAATAATTAAATTATGGTTTAATTAAAGGTATTCCATGAGGAGAAAATCAAACAAATATAGGTTTGTTTAATATTTCCTTTTGGGGTTTCCTATTTTAACATAGTGAAACAGTTTACTTATGGTAAAACTGGTCTTACATGTACTTAAAGGTCCAATAATGATAAAAGGTTAGATGACCAAAAAAAGGTGTAACACCTTAACTACCAAGCCAGTCAAAGTGGGCTAAGCATATTGCATTAAAAATCTAACATAATACAAAATGGGAACCAAACAATAGTCACGTATATGTATTGATGAAGGAAAGTTACAAACCAATGCTTTGACGTCGTGATCCCAGTAAGTTTAGCAGCATCTCAGCATGCTCGTCGGGGAATTCGAGACGGGATGAAGGCATGGAATCAAGCTATCTCCAACGTAGTTCCTTCTTATTACTCTCTTCAGTTCATCTATAGTATAGTCAATTCTCCATGTTCATCTAGCTTATGCAAAGAGAGATAACTTCTTTTTTATAGAGGAAAAGGAGGAGGTTAGGATCCCTACAAGGTGGGAGGAGGCCTATCCCTTAGGGATTCCCATAAAGAGGTGGAAACCATAAAATAAGGAGAGAGTTCGTGGTTTATTCGGTTCAACCACTCCGATGACTCATCCTCGAAGTTTTTTTAAAGTGGAATCTCACCTCATTTTTAAAAAACATTCCATAATAAAACGGCTCGAGCGCGGGTGGCTAACTGAAATAGAGCGCATTTGGCGCGGGGCCCGGTGTTAATGTTCCTCTTCGAGGCGCAGGGCATGCTTGGCTTCTGTTCGCCAAGGAAAAAACAAGGGTTTTTGAGTCTGCTCGGGGAATTGTCAACATAGAATATTACTCTCATGTAAAGGGATCTGATGATGGTCTTTGCAAGGCATGAAAGCGCTTATTGATCATGGAAATGACCCTCCAATGGGCGAGATAGAGTTGCGGAGACGGTGACAAATGCTATGTAACATATGCCCCACAAAGCAGGTCAAAAGGAGAGGAAGGGCGAAATGTTTTATGAGAATGCATTCGAACCAAACACGTTGTCGAAAAACCTGCAATTACAAATACAAGCTGATATCTATGATACATGACCATGTGGCACAGAGCGGAACCATCCATAATAGAGTACATAAAAAACTAATATACGAGGCATGGATGCAACGATTCGACGGTAAGGATCAAAATAGACTAAGGTATGGTCGCAGCCATCTTGATAAGGATCAACAAATAGACTCGAGGTATGGTGCGGCCATCAATCAAAGGGTCATGTAATAAGTCATGATAATCCAAAAGAATCCACAACTTGGATTTTATTAGAAAAAACCAAGGGTCTTGCACTCCATCTCAGTCCACAAGTACAAATTCAAGCATGCGAATATATGACCGAAGTCGGAGACATGCAAGAAAATCACACGATTACCAGCCAATGATAAAAGCTATTAGAGGCACAAGAGAAACCACCAATAATGACAATGGCTCTCAAAAGGTACAACCCGGTACAATCCTGAGAATGTGATGGTGATCTGGCGTTGAACATTCGCACTCAATCATCGGCAGAGGCCAATGTTTGTGGACCTTGCGTCGAATACGAAAAAACACTGCCATTGAGGCATCTAGGGCTCAAGGTGAGAGATCTCTAGATCAAATTCTTAGATAATAAATTTGAAGTCATGAGGAAGTGACCTTATCTAAGGGTGGGCCATAATGGTTCCCACATCATCGATGAATGAAGACATGATAATAGTGAATCGGGACCAATAGATAATGAGAGGAGGTTGGCTTCAGAGCAAACTTCTCTTGAACATATCAACGACACGACACTATATTTGGAAATATTTGATATCAAATGATGCGGTCATGATGACATGGCAAGTAGATGAGGAGTCAAAGAGATTACCCAAACCCATGGAGGAAAAAGAGTGACGAAGTAAGAGATGTTTCTGGCTTGGAAACACGAATGCGAGACAAGTGCCATGTTCAAGAGCGACATACGCAACATAACCAAAAATTGGTTCCATTTTCCCCACCATTTACGGTGAATACCCCAATTATTTTTTGGAAACAAGCAGAAGGGGATAGCATATGCTTACGATGTAGTTTGTCCTTCGAGACAAATCCAAACTAGTACATTTTACGAGCCTTTAGGAAGGAGAAACTCGAGTAATGTCATGGCGTCGAAGTCCGATGTCATCGAGTTTTATGAGTCTTACAAAGGGAAAACTCGACATCTTTCATGTTTAGAGTTTGAAAAGAAGGCGGAAAAGAAAACTCCGAACGCAGCCCTTTTCGTAGCTCATTTTCACGGATCCGAAAGGTGGAAAACTATGTTTGAAGGAGAACCTCTTAGTCGCAATAGGCTAAGGTATTCCTTTTCGTAAATAATCCATCCCAACTCGAAAAAGGGGTAAACATATAATGGGTAGATATCACTTTGTAGCCATGTATGAGTTCGAAACGACAAGAGTCTAAACCAATATTTTCAATTTTAGAGAGTCGGAAAAGAAGTGAAAGATGACTCCGGTGGTGATTTTTGTGTTTTTATCAAGTTTGAAAATTATAAAATATAACTCGTTACTTCCATCACTATGGCACGAAAATGCAATCGCTGCACAAGAGACACGTGTAAAACCCATTTCTCGAAAATAATATAATAAAATAATCCAAAAACATGTCTTAAAACCTAATTAGGGTTGTGAAAAGTTATAAAATGCAAAAATGGTAAAAATAATTATTTTCACTTTTTACCTCTTATGGAGCAATAGTTACCCATTTTACGGTGTGATCTTGCGGTGACGATAGGGGATGATCAAGCAGATAAATCTCAAATTAGTCAATTCTAGAGTATAGACCAATATCTCTCCCTTCATTTAAGTCATCTTTCTGCCTGCAACCTCAATTTTGATTTTTGGGGAGGAAATGCAAATTTTAGGGCACGATGGTTGGTGCGGGTTTCGGGCACGGACTCGCGCCAATCACCCATTTTTGAACTAGGGGCGCTCCCATTGGAGTGCGATTGTTTGAAACGATCACGCCAACACCTGGATAATTTTTTTTCAAAAAATGCAAGTTAAATACCCAATTTTTTACAAATCCAAGCTTCAAAAATGGCTCATACTATCCATATTAACATGTTTGCAGGTAGAAAGCGGAAAAATGGTAATCGAATGGAAAGGACGGGAACATAGTGAAGAGGACGAGCTTGCCATGGAAAATGAGAGATGCATCGAAGCTCTTAGAGACTGTGGACTGAAGAAGTTCTTCTAAACACTGTGTCTCCGAGCTCAATCGGAGCTGTTACAGTATTTGACTAGCATATGGGATGAGAATCAGGAAAAGTTCATCCTTCGAGATTAGGAACTTGAGATCGATGTTTCTGATGTCTACTTCATAACAGGATTATTGCGGAGGGGAGCAAAACCGATCCTAACCGACCCCCGGCCTTGCATGGAGAGCATGTCCATGGTGATTGATAGGGTATGTCCAGGGGCATGGAAGGGAACATGAAGTGGGAAAGTCAATATCCAGACTATCCTAGACTTGGCACTAAAAGTAATGCTACATACCATCACACAAGCTGCGGGATTGCAGGCACCGTACGAAGCAACAAAGTCACATTTTCTTCTTGTTGTATACTTCTTGACCCCGACCATCTACAACTGGGCAGAGGCCGTGACAATAAACATGAAACGGTAGTTAAAAAAATGCAAGAAGACTAAATTGAGTCAATTTGGTTATGGGTCTATCCTGGTATCGTTCTTCCTGGAACGACAACCAATTTTTCAGCCTCAGGAGGCCATAGTCCCAACATCACCAGCAAGGGAACCACAGATGGCCCGATGGGTAGCTCCAATACCAAGGGCAGGGGGCGGTCAACATATGTCCTGGAGACCGAAGTTATTTGATTGGATCCGTCAACAGTTGATTGTCGTGGATGACTGGCCCTACTCTGGTACAGATTTTACTGGTGATCCAGACCTCCCACTTTCGAAGGGAGAGGATTGGGATGAAGATTTGGGTAAGAATCATTTTTAATTTTCATGAGTGTTATGATTTTTATTATTATGTATGTTCTGACATTAAATCCATGCATTTTCAGATGTTGGCTCAGAGAGACCTGCGAGCATGTCTCCGATAGCGAGGCGAATCCCTCGCGATTTCGACCCTCATGGCGAGGGAGGCGAGGAGGAGGAGATCATGCGCAATCTAGAGGGGATCACACGTGGAGTCTCGAACTATGCACGTTTCGATGACATTCCTCATGCCTACCAGAGAAATACTGTAGGGGTGCCAAGACGCATTCACCGCTTATTGAGGCGACTTGTACGGGCAGTGACATGCTACCATGAGCATCACACTGATTAGACACCTAGGCTTTATATCTACATATTTTGAGAGACATGGTGTCTCGGGATGTAACAGAAACACACATATTTTTTGAATTTATGATGCATACTGATGCAAACACTTGATATATATGTATACATCTATTTTCCTACATGGATTTTTTACATATGATGATGATTTTACAAATTACACAAATGTCTATTTAATACAATGTTAGCCACTATATCAGTTAATGCATTCATTCGTCTAGGAATATGTTGATATGTGATAAAATCAAAATGTTTTTTCAACAAACGAATACGTAAATACAATCTCAGAATGTATGGGTTTTTGATCGAATAATGACCATTGAGTTGCAGAAAAATAAGCTGTGAATCTAGATTTACAAGTAATGTGTGTATGCCAAGGTTGATCGCCTCGTTTAAGAGTTCAAGGACAACACTATATTTAGCGACATTTTTTGTAGTCTGTCCTAGACAAATACCTTGCAGTTATATCAACTCACCAGTAGGATCATAGATTACCCAGGCTGCTGAGGACAAATTCCTGGTACTGCGGGAAGTACCATCTGCGAAACCGACATAAGGGGTAATAGACATTTGCACAAATAAGCAAGACCCAATAAGCAGGAAAATGCTCGCAAAACACACCAAATCAAAACATGTACAAAAATGAAAAAAAACACCTATGTACACAAATCATGTATGAATGACTCATGCATAATATTTTTTGATATACAACCCATTTCTGGGATGTTCTAGAGGATGACCTTCGTAATCAATGAGCTCATAGGCCCCATTATGCAACACACATTTAATAATGTAGGACCCATGCCACATGGGTTGAAATTTCACTGCCCTCATCTTATCATGATCTTGGTCGTATAGGAGGACGAGATCTCCTTCAATGAAAGAATGAGGGGAAACTGATTGGTCAAAATTAGCTTTGACCCGCTTTTTCTATGCTTCAATAACCAGAGCAGAAAAGCGGCGGGTTTCATCCAACCTTTCTAAGTAAATGAGACGCTCTTCTTCTGGCAAAGTGTTCGGAAGTAATTCAACAGCCAACTTGAGAGAAAGTATTTCACACTCAATAGGAAGAGTAACTTCCAGACCATAAACCAACTGAAAATGAGTGAATCCGGTTGCACTCTTAACTGAGGTTCGGCATGCCCAAAGAGCCGAAAATAACATGAGATGCCAATTGGATTTCTGGATCCCAATCGTACGTTGAAGCATGGTAACAAGAACTTTGTTCACGGCTTCAACCTGGACATTGGCCTGAGGGTAGTACGGCTTTGAGCTGTCATGACGCAGACCCAACTTAGAAGTCAACTCCGCCACCATGTAATGTCGAAAATGGGAACCATGATCGGTAACTGTTGGGGTCTTGTGATTTGGCAGATTGGCATACCAAATGACAAGACAACATCAGAACCACTTTGGAATCCTAGGATCTAGCCCTCCTAGATTCAGAGAGGGATATCTCTATATGTGTTTTATAATGATATACTTTAAGGCTTATGATATGATGTTAGGCTAGTTATGAAGTACAAGGGATTTGTTTGTTTGTTGATTGGGGATCATTAACTGAGAAGGTCATGTGAAGTGTGAAGGAGGGAATAAATTGAAGGATATTTAAGCATGGGAAGATAGGTCAAGAAAGAGTGTCAATCCATTGGGCTATGGAGTCATAAAAGAGTTTCCTTGCACAACAACTATTCAAGGGTTTTCATAAGGCAAATCATCTATATCAAAAGATATTTTAAGTTGAGTTGGTGGTATGAAACATTAAGAAGTGTGGTGAAAGAAGAAAACATGTAAGAAACAAAGGGCAGCCTAAGATCAGGTAAGGACTTTGAACCTATCCCGCTTTCAACATACTCTCAAAGGAAAACATTTAAGATAAACATAAAAAGTAGCCTAAGATCAGGTTATGACTTTGAACCTATCTTGCTTTTGGCATACTCTTAAGGGAAATCTTCAAAGCAACTATTTAAGACTAAACAAGGGACAGGGCTAACCATAAACTTCCTTGATTAGGACTCTACTTAGCATGCAGTGAAAAGATCATTCAAGAACAACATCTCAAGTTCTACTCAGCAAGACATGGGCTCACCAACATTACTTGACTGGTTATACTCTATTGAAATCATTCCCAAACCCACATTTAGAAGAAAACATAAAGATAAAGCTTATCAGTCAGAATTAGGGTACTTTTAGAAGTAAATCCTAATCTACATTTCTTGTTCTTTATCAGAGAAAATGGAGAGGATGGAAACATAAGGAAAATAACAATTATAGTAAGAAAACATCACCAATAATATAAACCAGGATCCTGTGAATCTGCTTGTTTATTGATGTCCAAGACCAGTTACATACTCGAGTCCAATGGCTTTTTACAGTCTGATACTTCTCTTCCCAGCCTACTATATTACAACTACTCAACAAATCTTACTCAATAACAGTTCAACAATTAACAATTTTCCAACCTTTTACAATGAATCTTCAATGAGTACTTATAGGTGATTGAGGAGGTGGAGTGAAATAAGTGGTCTTAATGATCATTTAAGACATATTAGATGTGCATCGGATGCTCCATTCTACTCAATGAATGCTATATTAACTTGTGAACCACTCTAGATGCTTTTGCTTGAATTTTGGGATTTTTTAGGTAGGCTAGAAATAACTTCTGAGTTGCATTTGCAAAATATCTCTGACTGTAATAAATTTGCGTGTATCTTTGAGAAAAATAGGCCGGCAGGTGGCATTTTGGTCCTTGGAGGAGTAAAGGCTTCGATGATTTGTATTTTGAAGCCATCTTTTTTCTGATCTGTCTTAAATATTTTAAACATTGATATGAACTTTAATTGTGTTTTAAGGCTGATTATGCCTTTTCAGATCATCTCCGGTATTATAATTTGTCTTTATCCTTTAACTATGGATTAACTTTAAATATTCAAACTATGCGCTTTAATCCTTTTTATTTAATCTTCGATATCTTCACTGTTTGGTCTTCATTTGATTGCTGATAGGTACTTGCACTGGAGGGCTTTTACTGAATGACCAGTGTTAATGACGCACAAGCTAAACTTGGAAATTAAATCCCTCTATGTCCCTTTCTGTATTGAATTCGGCCACAGAGGATCATCATCCTCGGCCATGTCCCTTTACTGGACTGTGGGACAACTTTTATAGCTTGTCCGCCATTAAACATGCAACACGCACAACCTGTTACAAAAAACATACGAATTTGGGGCTAAACTGCTAACAGAGAGCTTTGGCGAGGGTGGCGGAGCAGTGAGGAGGCAAGGTGAATGCAACGGGGAAGGGTTTAATCATGGCGGAGACGAACCAGGGTTCAAATTTAATTACGGCACGAAGATTTAGAAAGACGGTATTGGAAAACTGGGGATGGTTTTCGCATACGGCTCGGGCGGTAAGTGGTAATGAGTGGGGGGAATGTGATACACGTTAATGGCTGACACGTATGCTCCTGAAAACCGCTCATTTCGTGCTCGAGATGCACGTTCAGGAGGTTTGGTGAAATGGAGCGTGAAACGATACGACAGCTGTTAGATCTTCGGGCTGAAGATCTAAGGTTGTGGATGAGCACGAGGGGAGATAAGATGGACAGAGGAAACATATGGTGGGGCCGAGGTGATGTGGGGTAATGTTTGGTGGAGGAAAAGCGGGAGGTGATGCAAGGATCGTTGATCCGAAAAGATAAAAGGCTCAGATTCGATGCAGGATTTGACATATATGGAGGGGAAATATAAAGGAACACGCCTTTTTGCAAGGGGCGTGGGGGTAGAAAATGGTAAGGGAAGGAGGCTTAAGGAACAGGGAAGGTGGGGTCTCATGGAAGAAATAGGAATCAGGAGCGGAGAGATAAGGGGCTGGGGATGTATGTGAGCCGTTGGATCATGAAGATCCACGGTGGAGATTTGCTCGCGGGGGTGAAGGGATAAGAGATGGTTGGGGAAATGGAGGAGAGTCGATGGACATCGGATCTGGAGAAGATCGACGATTGAGATCAATTGCGGGGGGATTGGGGGTATGGAGGGATTTCGCGGCCTGTGCCTCCGCAGTAAATCTCAGCCGTAGATCTGAGATCTCCTGCGGTCAAATGAGTCAACTGCGGAGGGATTGGGGAGTACGGGACACTTTTGTTGGGTGCCCCATAGTGATTCTGCACCGTAGATTTGGGTTAATTGGACGGTTGGGATGAAATCGGAGATTGACCATCGATGGAAAAAATGTGAGGGAAAAAGGAATTGGGAATAGCCGAAGTGCGATGGCAATGGGGGCTTAAGACTTGGTTGCAGGACCGGGTCATATGGAGGAAACCGGGCCAGGGGCTTAAGCGAAAGGCACTTAAAGCCTAAAGTTAAAAGGTCGAAAAATAGGCTGAAATGGGGTTTTTTGAGGGTTTTTGAGAGTTCCGATAGATATAAAAGGAGGGTTTAAAACCAGATAAGGACGATTTATAAGGTTTTAAGGGAATTTCAAATGAAGTGAGGGATAAATGAGGGATTTTTTGAAAGGGAAAATGATGGAAAATGGGTCTGAAAACAGTCATTTTAGAATAGTAGGGCTTCTTTGAGGAATTTTGAATGAAGATTGATCCTTGAGGATAAAGAACACAGAGAGGCTTCAAGAAGTCACAATTTTTCTTAAAACTTGTTTCTTGAAGACTAATAGACTTGTTTTAGCCATCATCAGTTATGAAATTTTTTTATTGATCGATAACAGTGGCTCCACTTGGGGATGGAAGCTCCTTGGAGGTGTCAAGAACCTCAGAGATTTATCTATGGAATGTAGACTTGTGCTTTGAATTTTGACAACCTTTTCTTCTTCGATCATGCTGCTTGAAAATATGATTAGTACTTTGTATCATCAAACAGATTTATTTCCCCAAAAAACTACCTACACAGCCTACCTTCCTAGCATTTTTTCTTCATAAGGTGCACTTGGACTTGTAAACCTTTTGACATTAACATTTTATTCTTTTATTGAAAGAAGGAAACTAATCTAATGCTATCCTTATAACTTCCATGAGTTCAGTTTAAACAATTGAACTAAAAAATTCTCTACCTAACTACTATCTGCCAGGTTTAAACTGTCTGACAGATATGCATTCTCTACATTCTAAAACAGAAATTGAAAACACAGTCAAACCAGGATTAAGCTGTCTGATTTGCTATGATGGCTATGGAAAAAAAAAACAAACTGCACATAGACCTTTATTTGCAGAAAAGTAAAATGAAACTTGTAAGGCTTAAGATCTAAAACAATGAGAGTCCTTCCTTCTTTCTTTTAGCTATGATTTGATATTTTAGAGCTGTCTTCTCCTTCTTTACCTGGTTCAAGTTTTCAGCATGTTAGAACCAGTCTTCTTTGTATCTTTGGATCAGGTTTTGATTTGATTAGAGCCATTCCTTTTCTATCCTAATCTAACCTACTGATAAGCCAAGATTACACTGTTTGGAAAATCTGATTCACTAACCTATCAGCAGTAAATTGAAATCTATCTAGCCATGATTAGGCTGTATGACTAGATAGCAGTGCTCTTTCAAGTAGTGGCATTTAGACTTGCACACTTTCAGACTTTCTTTCTTTTTTGGTATGGGGCTGTACCTTTCTTGTTTTTTATCTGCCCTCTTTTCTCTTTTTCTATTGTTTTTTTATTTTTTATTTTTTCAAATTCAAAAGCAAAAAAAAAACAAAAAACTAACTAAATGCTCACAGGATGAGCTTTATTGACATTCCTACCTACCCTAATCTAACTCTGGAATATTTACATGTTTAGTTGACAAATTTTCTTTTCCAATACATCCAGTCAATCATATGGTTCCATGACTGGTCTTTGCTCATCTCTTTGAGCATGCCAGACAGACAGGGCCACTCCCATCTCACTTGTTCTTTAGCAGCAGTGTTAATAATTTTTGTTGCATTTGGTGATACACTGCTCCTAACAATCTCTATCCCTTCTTCAAATGTCTTCAAAAAATGAGCAAAGGGGTCTTGAAATAATACCTGGTTGGGCGTATTTGACAGGAAGTTTCAACCATGATTATTTTTTCTTCCACTGGATCAAGAAAAGGATTCTTTTGAGAAAGAAAATATTCCTCATCTTCATTGTGATCTGAATTGGAGGAATCATCATATTTGGTAGTGCTCCTCTTGTAGTCCTCAGGCATTCTGATTCAGTGGACTGAGCTCTGTGAAGAGGTCATTATATTCTTGAGCAGGGTTCTCTTTGATTACCTCAACCCTCTCAGGAGAAGGTTCCTTATATTCATCATGCTCAAGAAATTATTCATCGTTTTCCTCCTCAACCTTTGAGTTGAAAGACTGCTGATTCCTAATCACATGAAAACTGTTACTGATGAGTTGTAATGAAACATAGCAAAGATTCAAAGATTCTTCTCCCTCTACTGCATTTTTAAAGCTTTCTTCATCAATATCATAAATAGCCTGCTTTTGCTCATTACTTTCTCGTAGTTGGTGGAACTGATCTTCCTCCCACAAATATACTAATGATGGTCCTGCAAGGTCAAATTATGTTTGGAGAACATCATCATTAGACAAATCAAAATTAGGAAAATAATTAATGTAAGTAATGTCACCAATCAAACATACTGGATTATCAGCAGGTCTTTCTTCATTCTGATCTACAAGGGAACTTTATAATTTTTTACAACAAAGTTCATTAGGTGAATGGACAAAAGTGTTTGTTTTATAAAAAGTTTTAGAGGCTGGCTGTTTATTGATAATTTGATCGATTTCTTCTTCTGTCCAAAAAGGAGATGTTTCTGTGTTTATTTGAGCAGAAGTACAACAATTCTCTGTCTCTTGTGAAGACTGAATTTGAGGCTGGATGTCTTCTTGAGCCTCATCTAAAAGGGATGATGAATCATTATTTGTGCTTGAAGGGATATATTGAGGAATTTATTTTATTTCTTGATTTATTTCTTCCTCAACTGATTCATCTAGGTTCTTGTGATAGCTGTCTTGGGTATGAAATTCATGAATGGCTGCTAAGAGGTCCTCAGGATGCATATTAACCAAATCCTCATCAATATATAATAGGTATTGTATGATGTTCTGATATTGATCACAACAATTTGCAGTCCATGATAAGGATGAAGGGTTTTCTTTATATTTTTCATAAAATACCTGGTGCATGTCTTTTAAAAAAAACAAGCTCTTAGGTTCTAACCATTCATACCAATCCCTTTCCTTACCTTCTAATGTTTCCATGAAAATTTTCATAAGACAGTCCTCATGCCATTCAACTTTTAACCTCCATACATGTATATGAAACTTGATGAGATGTAACAAGGGGTCATCAAAATTTTCATCCTTAAAAATACGCAGGTTTTTCATCCAATCTATTTGAGGCATTTTGTGTGGGAATCTAGGGATATGATCTCTACTCATTGGGGAATATCTTCGTTGTATCCTTGGAATCATGTTTGTAAATCAGAAAAGAGGTCACTTTGTCTATTCAATCAGTTCAGAGTCTTCTACCAGTGGAGTCATTTGGTCTTTTGTGAGTTGTGGAGCCGCCAGGTGGAGGATTTCAAAAACATTTGAGATGATTTGCTGTCCACCATCAGCAATTGAATACCAATCTAAGGAGGTTGTGGGTCTTCTGAGGTCTTAAGGATGTATAAGATGTATTTCACTCAGAAGTCCCCAGTGGAGTTGCCATTATGTTGGGGTCCTGTGATTTGGCAGATTGGCATACCAAATGACAAGGAAACATTAGAACCACTTTGGAATCCTAGGATCTAGCCCTCCTGGATTCAGAGAGGGATCTCTCTATATGTGTTTTAAAATGATATACTTTAAGGCTTATGATATGATGTTAGGCTAGTTATGAAGTAAAAGGGATTTTTTTTTTTTATTGGTTGGGGATCATTAACTGAGAAGGTCATGTGAATTGTGAAGGAGGGAATAAATTGAAGGATATTTCAGCATGGGAAGATAGGTCAAGAAAGAGTGTTAATCCATTGAGATATGGAGTCATAAAAGGGTTTACTTGCACAACAACTATTCAAGGGTTTTCATAGGGCAAGTCATCTATATCAAAATATCTTTTAAGTTGAGTTGGTGGTATGAAACATTAAGAAGTGCGGTGAAAGAAGCAAATATGTAAGAAACAAAGGGAAACCTAAGATCAGGTAAGGACTTTGAACCTATCCTGCTTTCAACATACTCTCAAGGGAAAACATTTAAGATAAACATAAAAAGTAGCCTAAGATCAGGTTATGACTTTGAACCTATCTTGCTTTTGACATACTCTTAAGGGAAATCTTCAAAGCAACTATTTAAGACTAAACAAGGGACAGGGCTAACCATAAACTTCCTTGATTAGGACTCTACTTAGCATGCAGTGAAAAGATCATTCAAGAACAACATCTCAAGTTATACTCAACAAGACATGGGCTCACCAACATTCCTTGACTGGTTATACTCTATTGAAATCATTCCCAAACCCACATTTAGAAGAAAACATAAAGATAAAGCTTATCGGTCAGAATTAGGGTACTTTTAGAAGTAAATCCTAATCTACATTTGCTGTTCTTTATTAGAGAAAATGGACAGTATGGAAACATAAGGAAAATAAAAATTACAGTAAGAAAACATCACCAATAATATAAACTAGGATCCTGTGAATCTGCTTGTTTATTGATGTCCAAGACCAGTTACATACTCGAGTCCAATGGCTTTCTACAGTCTGATACTTCTCTTCCTAGCCTACTATATTACAACTAATCAACAACTCTTACTCAATAACAGTTCAACAATTAACAATTTTCTAACCCTTTACAATGAATCTTCAATGAGTACTTATAGGTGACTGAGGAGGTGGAGTGAAAGAAGTGGTCTTAATGATCATTTAAGACAGAATAGATGTGCATCGGATCCGACATTTTGCTCAATGAATGCTATATTAACTTGTGAACCACTCTAGTTGCTTTTGCTTGACTTTTGAGATTTTTTAGGTAGGCTGGCAATAACTTCTTAGCTGCATTTGAAAAATATCTCTAACTGTAATAAATTTGCGTGTATCTTTGAGAGAAATAGGCCGGAAGGTGGCATTTTGGTCCTTGGAGGAGTAAAGGCTTCGGTGATTTGTCCTACAAAGCCATCTTTCTGCTGATCTATCTTAAATACTTTAAACACTGATATGAAATTTATTTGTGTTTTAAGGCTGATTATGCCTTTTCAGATCATCTCCAGTCTTATACTGTGTCTTTATATTTTAACTATGGATTAACTTTAAATCTTCATACTATGCGCTTTAATCCTTTTTCTTTAATCTTTGATATCTTCACTGTTTGGTCTTCATTTGATTGCTGATAGGTACTTGCGCTGGAGGGATTTTACTGAATGGCTAGTGTTCATGACGCACTGGCTAAAATTGGATTTTAACTCCCTCTATGTCCCTTTCTGTATTGAATTCGGCCACAGAGGATTGTCATCCTTGGCCATGTCCCTTTACTGGATTGTGGGACAACTTTTATAGCTTGTCCGCCATTAAACCTACAACACACACAACTTGTTACAAAAAACCTGCGAATTTGGGGCTAAACTGCTAACAAAGGGCTTTCGCGGGGGTGGTGGAGCAGTGAGGAGGCAAGGTGAATGCAACAGGGAAGGGTTTAATCATGGCGGAGACGAACCAGGGTTCAAATTTAATTATGGCGCGAAGATTTGGAAAGGCAGTATTGGAAAACCGGGGATGGTTTTCGCATAGGGCTTGGGCGGTAAGTGGTAATGAGTGGGGGGAACGTGATACACGTTAATGGCTGACATGTATGCTCCTGAAAATCGCTCATTTTGTGCTTGAGACGCACGTTTAGGAGGTTTGGTGAAATGGAGCGTGAAACAATGTGACATCTCTTAGATCTTCAGGCCGAAGATCTGAGGTTGTGGATGAGCGCGAGGGGAGATAAGATGGGCAGAGGAAACATATGGTGGGGCTGGGGTGACGTGGGGTAATGTTTTGTGGAGGAAAAGCGGGAGGTTATGCGAGGATCATTGATTGGGAAAGATCAACGACTCAGATTCGATGCAGGATTTGACATATATGGAGGGGAAATACAAAGGAAAACACCTTTTTGCAAGGGGCGTGGGGGTAGAAAATGGTAAGGGAAGGAGGCTTAAGGAACAGGGAAGGTAGGGTCTCATGGAAGAAATAGAAACCGGGAGCGGAGAGATAAGGGGCTGGGGATGTATGGGAGATGTCGATGGCCATCGGATCTGGAGAAGATCGATGGCTGAGATCAACTATGGGGGGACTGGGGGGGTACAGAGGGATTTCGTGTCTTGTGCCTCCGCAGTAAATCTCAGCCATAGATCTAAGATCTCCCGCGGTCAAATGAGTGAACTGCAGAGGGACTGGGGAGTACGGGCCACCTTGGTCGGGTGCCCCCGTAGTGATTCTGCATCGTAGATCTGGGTTAATTGGACGGTTGGGATGAAATCAGAGATCGGCCATCGGCGGAAAAAAGGTGAGGGAAAGAGGAATTGGGAATAATCGAAGTGTGATGGCGATGGGGGCTTAAGACTTGGTCACAAGATCGGGTCATATGGAGGAAACGAGGCCAGGGGCTTAAGCGAAAGACGCTTAAAGCCTAAAGTTAAAAGGTCGAAAAATAGGCCGAAATGGGGTTTTTTGAGGGTTACGATAGATATAAAAGGAGGGTTTAAAACCAGATAAGGAAGATTTATAAGGTTTTAGGGGAATTTCGAATGAAGTGAGGGATAAATTAGAGATTTTTTGAAAGGGAAAATGATGGAAAATGAGTCTGAAAATAGTCCTTTTAGAACAGTAGGGCTTATTTGAGGAATTTTGAATGAAGATTGATCCTTGAGGATAAAGAACACAGAGAGGCTTCAAGAAGTCACAATTTTGCTTAAAACTTGTTTCTTGAAGACTAATAGACTTGTTTTAGAAATCATCAATTATGACAAAATTTTATTGATGGCTAACAGTAACGATGGCTTGAGGGACACCAAACCTAGCAATGATGTGATTGAATATGAATTGAGCAGCTGTATTACCGTCAGCGACAAGTGTAGGTATTTCTTTGGCCCATTTGGTGAAGTAGTCCACGACCACGATAATATAAGCATGGCCCTCGACCGAGTGAGGGTTACACGTCATAAAATAGATTTCCCACTTCGCAAATGGACCAAAAATAATGATAGGAGGAAGAGTAACAATCGACACACACATCTTGCATTGATAGATCTGGCAATCATGACATTTACAAACCGCAACAATGCAGTCCTTGAAGATAGAAGGCCAGAAATAACCAGCACGAAGAATGTTCTGTGCAGTGGCATAACCAGACATGTGACTGCCACAGGCACCATTGTGACAATCATTTAAGGCTTTCTCAGCTTCCTCGAGAGTCAAACATCGATGGAGTATGGAATCCACTCCGACACGATACAATGTATCTCCGACTATACGATAAGGTTGCGATTGATGACGGATGCATCGACGGGCATCCTTCGTCAACTCAAATTTGAAAGTAGAAATCTAGAGATAAACGATGATATCACCGTACCATGGATCGAGGGTGCTAATCAAGAAAATCGTATCGTCTGGAATGTATTCCTCAGAACGAGACGGAGGAGAATCTGAAGGGAGGGAATAGATCAAATTAGCAAAGACTAGTGATTTCTTCAACTTGGCAGTAGCGAATTCCAAATCGAACTCTTGGAGGATGACAATCCACTTCGAGTATTTTCCCCCCAGCAATTGTCGAGACAATATATAGGTCATAGGGTTGCAATTAGAAATCACAGTCATAGTACGCAAAAGAATATAATGACGAAAACACTGAACTTATTGAACTGCAGCGAACACTAACTTCTCGACATGTGCATAGAATGTCTCAGGATCGAGAAGGTTATGAGACAAGGAATAGATAACATGCTCGTTGCTGTCATCATCGTCTTGTACCAGAACCATGGCAATCGTGATGAAAGCGTTTGCTAAATAGAGGCAAAAATCACGATGATAGTTGGGAGGACACAACAGAGGAGCGTTGACAAGCAACGTCTTTAGTGCCTCAAAAATACTTCTGAGAATTCTCATCCCAACAGAATGGGACACCTTGCTTTAATAATCGTGTGTATCCTGTTAGCCCCCCTATAAATTTTTGGCAAGAAAACAGGGGCTAAATTGTTTTTGAGCCTTCAAGGAATGCATTTCCTCTGAAAACACTGTCTCCTTGAAGCCTCCATGTGTCTTTATCCTTTGATAATTCCCCTCTGCTGATTCCGCTTTTAAAGCCCCTCTGTTAAGTGAAGAAATGCCCAAAGGCCCCCTTTTCCCTCTTATTCCACCCCCAATCAACCTCTATTTCATCCCCCTTGTCTTCCCCTTTTATTTCCCTTTTTACCCTCTTTTTCCCCCAAAATCCCCTTAAAATTCTACCCTTACCCCTTTGATGGCCATTATCCTCCCTTATTCCTCTATCGTTTCCCTTTTGAGCCCTCAAATTACATTGAAATGGGCCAAAACCCACTTTCCGACTTTGTAACAGGCCTTAGCCCCTTTCAGCCAGCCCCTTAACCACTTCCCCAAATGTGCCCCAGCGCTGGGACCAAGCGCTTAAGTCCCGAGCGCTCATCGCAATCGGAACTGTCGGGCGGGTGTATTTCCTTTGTAACGTAAAAAGCCCGATGCGATCGTTTTAACACGTTAAGTCCCGCGATGTGTTGTGTACCATCGATTTATCACCAGATCCGACGGCTATGCGCTAATCACAGCCCCCGCCCAATCGCAATCGGAACATGTGGTGTGCGCCCTCCGATTAGTCCATCGCAAGTGATTGCGATGCGATTGATCGCAAGTCCTTCTCCCGATCCCCCGATCGCGTTCTCCACCGTTGATTCCTCCCGCAGATCAACGGCCCAGCGCTAATCGCACTCGCCGGTCCGATCGCAATCACAAGTCTTTTTGTCTCCCCCCCGATTAAATCATAGCTGTCTGTTTGCCCCGCCGATCCGACGGTCATCGCTAACTCCCTGCCAATCGCAATCGGAAGTTCTTCCCCTCGATCCCCGATCGCGCCGTTCCCCCGATTGCATCCTGGCCGTCCATCTCCCTGCTGATCCTACGGCTTAGCGCTAATCGCATCGTCGTTCCGCCGCCGCTCTCCATCTCCCTCCGATTTAATGTGGATCGTCGATCTGGTCCCAGATCCGACGGTTGGTGTTTAATTGCAACATCTCTCCCAATCGCAATCGGAAATTTTGAAATGTGCGTTGCGATTGCCTTTCGCTCCGACCTCCGATTGTGATTGCCTGATTTCATCTCCACCGTCCGTCTCCTCCCGGATCTGACGGCTCACGTTCAATCGCCCTCTGCCTCCGCTGGGTCCCACTCCATTCATCCGTTCATTGTTTTTTGTGTTTTCCTGTGTAATTCGCCCAAAGCTAATTGTTGGGATTTTACGTCGTTAATAATTTCTCCGCCACTCTATGTTCTTTCCACCATTCTCCACTGCTTCGCCACCTGTTTCCACCATTTCCTCCACTACTCCGCCACCTCTCCTCCGGCCTCTGAAGCAATTCCTCCACCACTACCGCCCGATTTTACCGTCTCTTTCCACTGCGCGGAATAGCACAGAGAGGTATTTTCGGCATCGCTAGCAAGTCGGCAGAAGAGATTCAAAAGGGATTAATGCACATTATTGATATAATTAACGTCTAATCCCGCATTCAAAGGATTCAAGCATAGTTTGAAGACTTAAGCATGCAAAGAGTCTTATATGTGTTTAAATATCAGCAGAAGTACTCTTCTCCAGAAGGTCACCTTCCTACAAGAGATCTCCATGCCTCCTCGAGCCCTGAAAAGATTAATTGCACTGTTTGAAACCCATTTAAGACAGTTAGGCAACAGTTGGGAGGGATGGAGAAACCGTGCAGATATTCCACCCAGTTCATTTATTTCAGAATGGCAGCACAGAGCTCCAGACACCAGAAAGGACTCCAAGGAACATATCAGAGGTCAAAATCGACCTGACAGAGATCTCCAAAACAGTCTACAGAGTACACACAGCGCTGCATTTTTCCATTAAGTGGTATGGGCGTGAACACTTCCGTCTTACTGTCTTAATGAGTCTCATTTATTTATTCATCTACCTCTGTTTTCTCTCTTCTCCTATAAGAATTCCCGAGAACGAATTGTAAAGGTTGTTGTTGCCTTGCTGTGGCATTGGCTGTTAGAGGGATTCATTCGACTGTTAGAACATTCGTGGGAGTGAGTAGCAGAGTAGTTGTATGTAATAGGCTGGGAGGAGAATTCTGGACTGTAACAACCATTGAGCTTATTGTACATGACTGGTTTTGCATCAATTAATCAAAGCAAATTTCACAGGATCCTGGTCTATTGCTATTGGTGATGTTCTTCTTAACTCTGTTTATTTCATTTACATGCTGTTTCGCGTTCTTCTAGTAGGCAACAGAAGTATAGCATAGGATTCACCCTTGTTAGGTGCCCTATGTTTCCTGCTGTCCCTACCTTTATGTTTTTTTCTCTATGTGCTATCTAAGAGTTGGTTTCAGTTGATTTAACCAGCGCAGTGGATGTTATTGCCTGCTGGCTGATGTATGAATTAGTTGAAGTTGTTCTTAGATGTTCTTGAGGGGTTTAAGCTGGAAGGTTTGGGAACACTGGGGATGAGTGTTAGCCCTGTCCACTAGGATCCTTGCGCGACCAGCTGGCCCTTCTAAGATCCCTTCTCTTAAACTTATCTCTGTTTTGCCCTTGGAGTTGCTAAAGCATATCTGGAGTTAAATGACCTCTGGTATGATCTATAAGCTGCCCCTTTGTCCACCTTTGAGAGCTGCCTTTGAGTATGTCCAAGCAGGTCTGGAGTTAAATGACCTCTGACCTGATCTATAGACAGAAACTAGGTCGCTTTCCTTCTTCCACTTTCCCTCCTTAATGTTCCACCCCACCCTCTAATCTAAAGATCCTTTAGTATTAGATGACTTGCCCTTAGAAAGCCTTGGCTAGTGGATGTAAGTAATTTCCTTTCATGACTCCATAGCCCAATGGATGGCACTGTCTTGACCTATCCTCTTTGCTGAAGCCTCATGCTATTTTGTTTCCTTTCTCCCATTACTTTCCCAGTCTATGATCTCCTGACCAACCTAGAAACCAACCAACCAAATCATTTTAAAACCCCCTTTTGTGCTTCATACCTAGCCTAATATCTCACTTCGAGCTACAAAGATATATCATTCTTTGCTCTATTTGGAGAGATCCCTCTCCGGGTCCAGGAGGGCTAGATCCTAGGGCCCAAAAGTGGTTTGATGTTGTCTTATCTTTTGGTATTGCCAAATCTGCCAAAACATAGGAACCCCAACATAATGGCAACTCCGCTGGGGACGAATCTGAGAGTCAAGAACTGCTAATAGTTGGTCTATTTCCCATTGTAATCACCAACATAATGGCGACTCCATTGGGGATAGGTCAGTTAGCCTTGATTTGGTAAACCATTGTGGTGGACAGTAAGTTGTAAATCATCCACCTGGCGACTCCACAATTCTTGAATGATTAAAAGACTCCACTGGTGATCAGCAGGCCACTGATTAACTGTGGTTTCACATAAGACTCCACTGGGAGACCATGTCGCAGTACAACATCAGCCGTGATGAAGACCAAGCCACGTCACTAATGCAAGACCCTAAAAGGTTTGCGGAAATGTTCCCAGACTTCATAGAAGCATGTCACGATACACTTGCTAGTGACTTGGCAGTATACAAGGTGGAGGACCTCCCTGGGGTTATTCCTCTCGGCTCAAGAGGCGGACCCGTGATCAAGAAAATCCTCTTGGAGCTGATGGCTGAAAGGTACGAGGCCGAGATTGAACTTTTGAACTCACAAGAGATATCATATGAGTTCAGAGACCCCAGAGAATTTTTGGAAAGTCTCCCTCCCCCTAAAAGAGAAGAAATTCTACTGCTCTTCGAAATACAAGAAGAAGAAGATCCGAGTTTCATGAGCCACACCGAAGATGCAGTGGAAAATGCAATAATTGAAGCTACCCAGGACGTAGACAACCTACCAGTCATGGCAGGCCTAAAAGAAGACAATGTGCATCAGGTGTTCGTTGATCCTGTGGTAGAGTACATGGAGGCCCTGATATGCTCGAACGCTCCAGCATGGATCCTCAGCGTGGGCCAGATTCATCAGGAATGGTCACTACTGATGGTGACCAAAGTTTTGAAGAACCACAAGCAGAGCACCCTGTGGTTATCTCTGACAGGCAGCCAGTGCTCATATCCTTTTTCACTACTGCTTGATTGGCTGTATTGGCTCTATCATATCACCTAGAACATCAGAGATTTCCAATTAGAGTAGGGTAGGTAGGAAGCTCAATAAAGCTCAGCCTATGAGCAAGTAGATTAGTTGTTTAAATTTCTGTCTTAGAATGTAGAGAAGGAACCTGCTAGATAGTCTAATCCTAGCAGGTAGTAGTGTAGGTAGAGAAACATGTAAGACCAACAGTCTAATCTAGTCTCATGGAGTAATAAGGGTAGAAGTAGAATAGGTTTATTTTTCCTGTTTGTAAAAATTAATGATGTAAAGGGTTTGCAAGTCCAAATGCACCCAAGAAGAAAAAATGTTAGGACTATAGTGTGGGTAGGTAGTTGTTTGGGAGAATTTTTACTGTTGATATGATGTCTTCATAGCTTGTGGCAGCGGATCAAAGAAAGAAATGGATGGTTCAAGCAGTAGGCACCTGGCCTACACCAAGAGATTATTTTCTAAATTCTTGACTCCTTCAAGAAGAAGCCATCCCCATGTGGAGCCACTGTTAGCCCCCTTATAAATTTTTGGCAAGCAAACAGGGGCTAAATTGTTTTTGAGCCTTCAAGGAATGCATTTCCTCTGAAAACACTGTCTCCTTGAAGCCTCCATGTGTCTTTATCCTTTGATAAATTCCCCTCTGCTGATTCCCCTTTTAAAGCCCCTCTGTTAAGTGAAGAAATGCCCAAAGGCCCCCTTTTCCCTCTTATTCCACCCCCAATCAACCTCTATTTCATCCCCCTTGTCTTCCCCTTTTATTTCCCTTTTTACCCTCTTTTTCCCCCAAAATCCCCTTAAAATTCTACCCTTACCCCTTTGATGGCCATTATCCTCCCTTATTCCTCTATCGTTTCCCTTTTGAGCCCTCAAATTACATTGAAATGGGCCAAAACCCACTTTCCGACTTTGTAACAGGCCTTAGCCCCTTTCTGCCAGCCCCTTAACCACTTCCCCACATGTGCCCCGGCGCTGGGACCAAGCGCTTAAGTCCCGAGCGCTCATCGCAATCGGAACTGTCGGGCGGGTGTATTTCCTTTGTAACGTAAAAAGCCCCGATGCGATCGTTTTAACACGTTAAGTCCCGCGATGTGTTGTGTACCGTTGATTTATCACCAGATCCGACGGCTATGCGCTAATCGCAGCCCCCGCCCAATCGCAATCGGAACATGTGGTGTGCGCCCTCCGATTAGTCCATCGCAAGTGATTGCGATGCGATTGATCGCAAGTCCTTCTCCCGATCCCTCGATCGCGTTCTCCACTGTTGATTCCTCCCGCAGATCAACGGCCTAGCGCTAATCGCACTCGCCGCTCCGGTTGCAATCACAAGTCTTTATGTATCCCCCCCGATTAAATCATAGCCGTCTGTTTCCCCCGCCGATTCGACGGTCATCGCTAACTCCCTGCCAATCGCAATCGGAAGTTCTTCCCCCTGATCCTCGATCGCGCCGTTCCCCCGATTGCATCCTGGCCGTCCATCTCCCTGCTGATCCTACGGCTCAGCGCTAATCGCATCGTCGTTCCGCTGCCCCTCTCCATCTCCCTCCGATTTAATGTGGATCGTCGATCTGGTCCCAGATCCGACGGTTGGTGTTTAATTGCAACATCTATCCCAATCGCAATCGGAACTTTTGAAATGTGCGTTGCGATTGCCTTTCGCTCCGACCTCCGATTGCGATTGCCCGATTTCATCTCCGCCGTCCGTCTCCTCCCAGATCTGACGGCTCACGTTCAATCACCCTCCTCCTCCGCTGGGTCCCACTCCATTCATCCGTTCATTGTTTTTTGTGTTTTCCTGTGTAATTCGCCCAAAGCTAATTGTTGGGCTTTTACGTCGTTAATCATTTCTCCGCCACTTTGTGTTCTTTCCACCATTCTCCACTGCTTCGCCACCTATTTCCACCGTTTCCTCCGCTACTCCACCACCTCTCCTCCGGCCTCTGAAGCAATTCCTCCACCACCACCGCTCGGTTTTACCGTCTCTTTCCACTGCGCGGAATAGCACAGAGAGGTATTTTCGGCATCGCCAGAAAGTCGGCAGAAGAGATTCAAAAGGGATTAATGCACATTATTGATATAATTAACGTCTAATCCCGCATTCAAAGGATTCAAGCACAGTTTGAAGACTTAAGCACGCAAAGAGTCTTATCTGTGTTTAAATATCAGCAGAAGTACTCTTCTCCAGAAGGTCACCTTCCTAGAAGAGATCTCCATGCCTCCTCGAGCCCTGAAAAGATTAATTGCACTATCTGAAACCCATTTAAGACAGTCAGGCAGCAGTTGGGAGGGATGGAGAAACCGTGCAGATCTTCCACCCAGTTCATTTATTTCAGAATGGCAGCACAGAGCTCCAGACACCAGAAAGGACTCTAAGGAACATATCAGAGGTCAAAATCGACCTGACAGAGATCTCCAAAACAGTCTACAGAGTACACACAACGCTGCATTTTTCCATTAAGTGGTATGGGCGTGAACACTTCCGCCTTACTGTCTTAATGAGTCTCATTTATTTGTTCATCTACCTCTGTTTTCTCTCTTCTCCTATAAGAATTCCCGAGAACGAATTGTAAAGGTTGTTGTTGCCTTGCTGTGGCATTGGCTGTTAGAGGGATTCATTCAACTGTTAGAACAGTCCTGGGAGGGAGTAGCAGAGTAGTTGTATGTAATAGGCTGGGAGTAGAAAGTCTGGACTGTATTAGCCATTGAGCTTATTGTACATGACTGGTTTTGCGTCAATTAATCAAAGCACATTTCACAGGATCCTGGTCTATTGCTATTGGTGATGTTCTTCTTAACTCTGTTTATTTCATTCACATGCTGTTTCACGTTCTTCTGGTAGGCAACAGAAGTATAACATAGGATTCACCCTTGTTAGGTGCCCTATGTTTCCTACTCTCCCTACCTTTGTGTTTTCTGCTCTATGTGCTATCTAAGAGTTGATTTCAGTTGGTTTAACCAGCGCAGTGGATGTTATTGCCTGCTGGCTGATGTATGAATTAGTTGAAGTTGTTCTTAGATGTTCTTGAGGGGTTTAAGATGGAAGGTTTGGGAACACTGGGGATGAGTGTTAGCCCTGTCCACTAGGATCCTTGCGCGACCAGCTAGCCCTTCTAAGATCCCTTCTGTTAAACTTATCTCTGTTTTTCCCTTGGAGTTGCTAAAGCATATCTGGAGTTAAATGACCTCTGGTCTGATCTATAAGCTGCCCCTTCGTCCACCTTTGAGAGCTGCCTTTGAGTATGTCCAAGCAGGTCTGGAGTTAAATGACCTCTGACCTGATCTATAGACAGAAACTAGGTCGCTTTCCTTCTTCCACTTTCCCTCCTTAATGTTCCACCCCACACTCTAATCTAAAGATCCTTTAGTATTAGATGACTTGCCCTTAGAAAGCCTTGGCTAGTGGATGTAAGTAATTTCCTTTCATGACTCCATAGCCCAATGGATGGCACTGTCTTGACCTATCCTCTTTGCTGAAGCCTCCTACTATTTTGTTTCCTTTCTCCCATTACTTTCCCAGTCTATGATCTCCTGACCAACCCAGCAACCAACCAACCAAATCATTTTAAAACCCCCTTTTGTGTTTCATACCTAGCCTAATATCTCACTTCGAGCTACAAAGATATATCATTCTTTGCTCTATTTGGAGAGATCCCTCTCTGGGTCCAGGAGGGCTAGATCCTAGGGCCCAAAAGTGGTTTGATGCTGTATTATCTTTTGGTATTGCCAAATCTGCCAAAACATAGGAACCCCAACATATCCTTTAGCCATTTCTGCATAGTTAGGTATAAAACGACGTAGAAAATTAGCCTTCCCTTGCAAACTTTGGTATTGATGTAACAAGGAGGGAGAGGGGAGATTTATAATAGCCTCAACCTTCAGTGGATCGAGATGAATTCTGTCTTTGGACATAATAAACCCCAAGATTGTATCTAAATCAACGCAGAAGACACACTTGTGCGGATTAAGCCGAATATTGTAACGTCGACAACGAAGAAAAATCTGACGAAGATTGTTAGGATGGTCTATATGCTTAGCTGAATGAGCGGGAAGGTCATCCAGATAAGGATGAACGATGTGACAAATATCATGAAAAGCATACGACATTGCTCGCTGAAATGTAGCCCCATCATTCTTTAAGCCAAAAGGGAGCTTCTTATATGAGAAAGTACCCCAAGGACAGATGAAGACAGTCTTATGTTGATCAGTTAAGAGAATGTTAATCTAATTATAACCATAAAAAATATCCATGAGGGAAAAAATCTCACTCCCAGCACAAGTCGTCAATGATTTGATCAATAAAGAGAGTAGGATAATTATCCTTGGGACAAGTTCAATTAATATCTTGATAATCAATGCAGACTCAAATGGTTCCTTGTGTCTTATTTACAGTAACAATATTAGAGACCCATTCTGTCAAAGGAATTGGATAACTGAAACTAGCTCTAAGAAGTTTTTCAACTTCACCTTTAATAGCAACAACTTTTCTAGGGTGCATAGGACGAAGACGCTGGCAAACAGGTTTCGAACTAGGATAAGTAGGTTTTTCATGCAACACTATACTAGGATCAATGCCAAACATTTCCTCGTAGGACCATGCAAAGACATCACAGAACTCGCAGAAAAGGCTAGTATAAACTTGTACTTCATTGGAAGAACAAGTGACCCCGATATGGATGTTCTCGACGATTCCTAGTTTAACGAAAATGTCAATAGGCATCGTTTGTGTAATATTACTCAAGGTTCCTTTCGTAAAGACGTCATGTGTCAGAATAGGCATTGAAGCGGAGGAGGAGCCTGAGATGCAAAACACTCAAGACAAGTAGACATGGCCCCGAGGCTAGGCATGAACGAGGAATGATGATGACCATCATCCCATGACAAATATTCGAGAGACATAGTTTCCTCGATGGCTTCATTGGAGGGAAACACTTGTTTCAAAGGATCAAGAGAATCTGAATCACCAAGCAAGGGGGATTGAAAATATATGTCAAGAGACATGCTCAAAGGAGCATGATCAGAGAACGGAGTTTTCGAAGCTGCAATGAGTTAACAATAGTCAATCTCAATGAGACTCAACAACATCGAATCTCCGAAGGAATCGATCTATTCAGGTGATGGAATAATCCATGGGTCATTAGAATGAGAGATCATATGGATCTGAACTGTGTTTGGTGGAGGAAGAGGAAAAATACCCATGAGGGCACGATCCTTAAAAGGACCCGACCCTATTCTCTCATAGGGAGTAGGAATCTGATCCACATACGGAATGTTTTTCTCGGAAGAAGTGGTGAAGACAATTGATCAACAGTAACAATCTTTCCTTCATGTGGAAATTTCAGAACACGAAAGAGAGTGGAAGGAATAGATAAAATGGCGTGAGTCCATCTGCGATCAAGGAGATGATTATAATTGAGTTTAGCATTAATGAATTCTACCTAGACTTTGACTCTCTTTCCTTTCAAAGTAATCGGTAAACTAGTGAGAACACCTAAAGGCTTTGATTCTCTTCCATCAAATGCTTCAAGGGAATTTGGTGATGAATTTAGGGCTAGAGAACCGATAGCTTTCCAGCACGAATATGACATGACACAGGTTGATGCACCCTCATCCACAACTGCTCGATGGATGTTGAGACCATTAATAAAAACTTGAATAATGAGCACAATCTGATGCGGAAGTTGTGGAACAAAATTATCTCAATCGAAAGCAAGAAAGCTAGTATCAGTAGGATCAATCTCTCCAATTGTAGATAACAAAGCTTTCCATAGAGATTGACAACTCTGAAGTACTTCTAACGCGGACATCGCGGAGGGCACCTGAGCCAAATCCTCAATAATATTGTAATGGTGAGTGGCACGGGCGTTGGGATTATAAGAAGACTTGCGGAGTACACCTTTGGATGGTGGCCATACAACGGATTCAACATTGGGCCTTTCAATTTCGAGAGGACCAGTAACAGGCGGAGGAGGAGGACCATCAACGATCTCCTTCCCCATGGCCTGACGTGACCTAGTATAATATTTTAACTGAGTATCAATAGAAACGATTGCAGAACCGTTCATCATGAACACCTGAGAGCCAAATGGGGCAGAGGACTGAGGTTGCTCTACCATCTAGGTCTGTTGAGATGGGAAGGGTTCTTTAAGAATGGCCGGAGTTCCCTGGGTGCCTTTGGGCAATTGTCTCACTTTGGATCGTCTAAGACAGTCCTTGGTGAAGTGATTGTCATCACAAATCAAACAAGGGTACTTTAGCTTGCGTTGAGAACCATTGCTAGCACGAGGTTTCTGAGAATCCTGTTTCGGGGTATCGACTTTGGCTTTACCTTTACCCTTCTTTTTACCTTTAGAAGCATTATCCGCTGGATTGGCCTGAACGACATTAACTTCTGTGGGTTTACCAGAATTAGAGGTGGATTGAGAAGCAAAATTATTGGAAGAAGTAGACTTCGGCTTCCCAAAGTTTGAAGAAGAAGAATTTTGAGAAGTCTGAGACACGAAACCAATAATACCATCGACGGATGGAGTTGCTGGTGGTTTAGAGGTTCCAGGTCCGGGAGCATCAGGCAAGATATCATACAATGCACCAGACTAAGAGTACACAAGATCAAGGTACTGGGCGTAAGAAATGGCTTGTTCCTCGGTTACACATTCCCCCATAGCTATGTCTTTCGCAATCTGATTGAAAAAGGAGGTGGTGAACCAATGAGTCAGAAGCTGATCAGGAATTTCAAATTTGATCATGCGACGACGACATTGCCACTCATGAATATGATCCGAGATATGAGTAGCTCGGTCTTGTTTAAATGAAGTGAGGAGGTGCGTCCCTGTCTCATATCGCATTGGTAACTGAAAATGCATAAGGAATTCCATGGCTAAATAATTGAAGTCTTGGAAGATGCCACGAGATAGCTCAATGTACCACTTTGTAGCGGCACCAGTAAGAGTTCGCTGGAAAAGAAAAATTTGAATAGAATCGTCAACCCAAGAGTTAGAGGAACACCACAAATGGTAATTCATAACATGTGCTTGGGGGTCTTCGCCAGACTTGCCCTCAAATTTAGGAAAATCACCAAGAATATTGGTCAGAACTGGAGGCCAATACGGGTTATGAAGAATGTGATCGTTCGTTAACTTTGACACATCAGGTAATTCCAACATAGAAAGAAATGGTAATTGAGTGTTGAAAGTCATTGGAGGTCTTTGATAAGGACCCGTGTTTACATTCCACCTAGTCCGAGAGGGATTCTGTCCCCATACATTCTGTCGCGAAGGATTCAGATCACAGGGGTTAGAAGCAGGATAATTTGGTTGATATTGGGGTTGAGGACTAGGATACTGAGTTGGAGTAGACCATTGAGGTCCCTTCTGAGCAGCGTATGGAGTCTGCTGCGAAATGCAAGCATGGATTTGAGGTTGATAATATACAAGTTGATTTTGGGGGTAATAAACTTGGGGCACACTATATATCGGCTAATATGAACCTTGAGGGAAATAAGTGCCTTGTAGTTGAGCAGGCAGACCTAGCTAAGCAGGTTGAGCGGGTTGCTGAGTGGGTAAACATGGCTAACTATAAGCGGGTAGAACTGGGTGTTGAAACGATGGAAAATGTTGAGGAGCAGGTTGAATCAGTTCCTGAGCTAGTTGAACCGAGTACTGAGGGCCACCGGGTTGCCCTTGTGGGAAAGGTTGGCTCGATGGTTGCAATGGACTAGGTGGTCCCTGATAACTAAGTTGACCCAGAGGATGAGCATAGGGTTGTCCTTGCGGCACAAGGTTTTGGCCATACGGAACGTGTGGCGGTGGTTGTGGTGCCAAAGGTTATCCCTGTGGTGGATAGTTTTTCCCCCCAGGAGCATAAGATGGTCTTGGTTGATTTTGAGGTTGACCAGACGAACCATTGGGTTGACCGTGTTGGACCAAAGGTTGACCTTGTGAAGGTTGGCCTTGTGGACCATAAGGTTGTCCTTGTGGACTAGAGGCAGGGTCCTGCTAAGCTAAATATTGTCCCAATGAGGGTTGTCCTTGCAAGCCAGTGGGTTGCACAGGTAAGGTAGGTCCAAGATGAGAAATAGTCTGATAAGGATCATAAATAGCCTGATGAGGACCAATAGGAGGCAAATAGACAAGATTACCATACACATCATAATGATGCGGGAATGAATAAACATGATTACCAAAAGTATCATAGTGATGGAATCGAGGATTTCTAGGAGCTTGGAGCAGCTGAGAACCCTGAGAGTTCTGCTGATGAATAACCAACATATACTCTTCAAAAGTAAGGCCGCTAGGAATCACCGGGGTAGTGGAAACTGCACTAGAAGAAGGTGGGGCCTCTGCGGCACTAGATTGTGATATACTAGGACCAGGATTAACAAGCCACATAGGATTGAGAAAAATAGACCTGCGAGTGTGAAAATATCCTGATGATTGGGTGGTAACAACTGGTGTGGATGAAGCCACACAAATAGTCGGTTGGACTGGAAGAGATGTAATAGTAACCGATGAACCATGTGTTGAAGGTGATAGTCCTAACAAGGGGAGGACTGAACTCTGAGGAGGAGTTAATGTACTAGATTGTGCTATGGATGCAACACTAAACATAATCTGACTCAAGGACCTATATCCAAGTGGAAGTGACATCGATGGTGGAGAAAACTGAGTAGAAACATGAGGGACATCTTCCGGAAAAAAGCTGATATTCTCCTGTAGAAATAGGCATTCCTTCACTACCAACAAGACTGGATGAATCCATGCCTGACTCAGCCATAAGATCTTCGAAAAGACTACGGGGACTAGGAGGTACAACAAAAGAAAAAAATGGTGAGCCCGACGTAAGAGGAGGAAAATCTCCTCCTTCCCCAAAACCAGACCAAGCACTAGAAGGAGGCCAATTGAAGTCAACTGGCTCTTCAGGAGGAGATCAAGTAGCAAGAGGCAGGATAGACGGGAGAATAGGCTGCGAAAACTCGACAAACCTAGTGGACTAAGGGGTTTCAAAATAAATGTCTGGGAAAAAACTACCACTAGGAGGCAGTGAGGACGACGAAACTGGTGGTTCCGCTACCATGACTATATATCAAAACAAAAAGGAAAAAAGATAACCAATCGAAGGCTCCAAAATAAAAAATTAAGGAAAATATCAACAGGCCAAGTAATAAAACTATTAATGGGCGTGTGATCGTAGGTGATTAATTTTATTACACTGAAACCAGATTTTATTGTTTCATATATTAAGAGTCGAGAAACAGGCAAAAGATGACTCTAGTCACTTTCAATTTTAAACGAGCATGAAAGGACAAGTGCTCGGCGATCTCTTCTTTTTTTTAAAGAGTCATGAAAATATTAAAATGACTACTCAGGTAATCTAAGCAAGAGGGTGTACCAGGTTCCTGTGAACTGCCATATACACCTTGGTGATCAAATTAAAGAGAAATGACCAAGGAATTAATGTATGTGCATGTAGTCTCCCCGAATGCTGTGTTCGGTGTATCACGATTACAAGGCGACAAACTTGGCTTCCTATGGATAAAAGGATTGCAACCTAGAGGGGTATCCCTTTATATATTCGACGGTACGGGGAGCACAAGTCTGTACTAGCACTGTCTAAAGCCAGATGGCGAATGACAGCTACTAGGTTCTAAGTCGCCAGAACACGTCTCTAGCCTAAACCACTAAAAATTTTCCGTTAGGTTCCAATGCTTCCTTAGGTTAATTGAATGAATTTTAAAGTTGATCTTGGATTATGTTTCAGTTTCAAGGCCCTATCGAATTTGGATCTCAAATTTCCTAAATGCAAGCTATATGCAAATGAACATCATCTTTGATTCAATGAATGGTAGTTACGAGAAGGATAGAGATCTTTCAAACAATAGCAAACAATGAAAGTATGCAAAGAAATCCACTAATGCATCTAACACAATCAAATGAAAATGAAACTCTTTCCTAAACTATCAAACACTAGTTATGCAAAAGAATATTTCACTTTCGATGCAAAAGAAAGAATGCAAAATATGTTTTTTTTTACTTTTTCAATGAAAATAAGTACATGATGCACTAATTACATGAAAAATGAAAACAAACACGAGCTTGAGTATTGTGTAAGGATTTAAATCGAATGACTCACTCAAATGCAAAGAAAACACAAGAAAGCACTCAAACTAATGCCGCAATCTTCCAAAACAAAAGAAAGTTTTCAAAACGACCCAAATCAAGCAATGTAATCTATGCTTGGAGCAACAAAGAGAATAATCAATCGAAAAATGAAATGATCATTCAATCAAAGCAATCACTCAAAAGGATCAAGAAAACTTAGTGCAATTGAACCGAGAATGAGACTGCCAATAATAAAAAAGAATTGATTTCCAAATGGAAGGCTCAGTGCACCAAGACACTTAGAAAACTTAAGGCCTTAATTTACACCGATAAGAAAATAGACAAACGATTGAGAAAAACAAGTCGACAACAGTCAAAACAGTGCCAAAGGCATAATTACACACAAAAAATAATCCAGAGGCAAGCACAATTGACCAAAAGACTCATCAAGGAGGTCAAACCAAATCCTATAGGATTCGGCACGACTGTAAGGCTGTAATCCGCGCCAAATAGGGGTTGGCGTGACTGCAACAAAAGTAACCGGCGCCAATTGGCGCAATTGTTCGAACGAAAAGCGCACCAAGCCGGATAACTATGGGAAAAAATGAAAAACCAAAATCCAATGAGCAGAGGTCAATATTGACACTCTGGAGCTAAACAAAGGATATAAACTAATCAAGAAAACCAGAAAAAGACAGATAAGCAAACCAATGACCGAAGTTGAACCAACAAGAAGAAACGACAAACTCACACTGATCCCTAGTGGAGTCGCCAATTTGTTAAGCAGGTAAATCCTCTCTGCAGACAGAGATGATCCCTCTAGCCCTAGAGTGGGTCTAGAAACAAAGAGACATGCTAGAGTGTTGATTCCTAATTACTGAATGAAAAGAGGACATGGTAGATCGACCTACCTGGAATCCAACACTGTCATCGTGGCTGTAGTGGTGGTGGCCTCTCGCTCCTGCTTTGGCAAGTCATAATCCTTCCGCAATCATGCTCGGATACTTGCATATAGAACAACAAACAAGAACATCATATGGCATAATAACTTCATTCATAACTACTAGTCAGTTAAAGAGGGCTAATAATATTGCATTAAACATCTAACATAATAAAAAATGAGAACCAAACAATAGTCATGTATATGTATTGATAGAAGGAAGAGTTACAACCAATGCTTTGACATCGCAGTCTCCTCCAATGGGGTTCAATAGAAGTGTGTCTCAGTTGCTCGTCAGCGAATTTGGACGGGATGAAGGCATGGACTCAAGCCCTCTCAACGTAGTTCCTTCTTGTTCTGTCTCTTCAATAGTTCAGCTATAGTATACTCAATTCTCCATGTTCAGCTAGCTTATGCAAAGAGATATAGCTTCTTTTTATAGAGGAAAAGGAGGAGGTTAGGATCCCTACAAAGGTGGGAGGGAGGCCTATCCTTTAGGGAGTTCCCATAAGAGGTGGAAACCATAAACTAAAGGAGGGAGTCTGTGGTTTATTCAGTTCAACCAATCCCAATGAATCATCCTCGAAGTTGTTGGAGTGGAATATTCGCCTCTATTTTTAAAAAACATTCCATAAAAATCTCGGCGCAGGTGGCTAACTGAGACGGAGCGCCAGCTGGCGTCAGGCCCAATGTTAATCTTCCTCTTCAGCGTGAGGGCATAACTGACTACTTGCGCCAAGGAAAAAACAAGGGTTTTTGAGTCTTTTCTCAGGGAATTGTCAACAGAAGGAATATTACTCTCATGTAAAGGGATACAATGATGGTATTTGCAAGGCATGACACTGCTTATTGATCACGAAATTTAACCTCTAATTTGCGAGATGGGGATTTCAGGGACAGTGACAAAATGCTGTGTAACAATGACCTTCTTGGACTATTCTTCTCTTGGGTAGCCAACCCTCAAAGAGTATTGGTCCATGACTACCCTTATCATGAATGCCCTATCGCATTATCGAAGAGTATGGAATGCCAGATGATTACCCAATCCTCCATTCTGTCTTCCAAGTGAAGACCATAATGATGTGTCTATCCATTCATTTCGAATGGCCTTCACTAAGACTTTCGACTATTAGTCCTGGTCTAGTGCATGACACATGGAATAGAGAATCATATATGTCACTCCCTCTCAACATAGGAAGGACATACTTCAATTTTATTCCAAGCAATAAACTTACCACCCAGCTCCCTATCAACCAGGGTCCTACAACAACAATCCAACTACTCATGAAGAATTCCTCCCCTCAATGTCATGGATTTTGTTATTGAGGAACCTTCAACTTTTGTGTAAGGTTCCGTACAAAGAAATTTAATTTAAAACCAATATTAATCTAAGTATATATTCAGCAGTAAGGTATTTCAATGAAAATTAGCAGTGAAATTTAACTGAGAAACAATTCTATACATAAAAGAAATACCTGGAACACAGTTGATGATTTTAATGGTGGCTCTCCTCTCATGATGCTGATGCTGTGTGATGCTATGGATAGTTAAACAGTTCACCGAAACAATCAAGTCCTCCCAGCCAATCGGGGAACATCCCCAGACCCAGAGGATGTCTCCTCCGCCCCCATGCCCAGATTTCCAAGAAGAACAGAGACTCCTCCTCAGTACAAATTCTTTCTTTTCATCATATCATTTGGTAATCAGCCCCCAAGTTCACCCCCCCCCCTTCCTTCGAATCAACTTCCTTATATAAATTTTCCCCACTGCCATTCAACCTCCTCACCACCTCATCTCCAGCAAGATAAGGTCTTCTTAAAGGATGGTACAATTATCATTTAAGGAGATGTCAGTGGCATTAAAGAGGAGGTGTGATCTTTGTGTTTATTTAATTTGTTTAGAAGTATACGGCTTGAATTTAGAGTGTATTTAAGATTAAGGCTTATGTTATAATATTTAACTCAACTTTGAGTATATGTATGTATTTTAATTAATTAAAATTTTATTTTCTTTTTATTAATCCTTTTTATATAATTTATGCTAAATCAATATGAATTTTAATCTAAAACCTTATCATTAATTTCTAACTTAGGTAAGCTTGATATTAGTAGTTTAGTGTACTAGTGCGATGTGTGCGAGGTAGGCAGGTGTAGCTATCAAATGTCTATATCGCACACATGCTAATATCATTGTGTATAACTCGGGAACGGGTTGTTACATACTTCCTCCCTTCAAAAAACTTCGTCCCGAAGTTCAGGGTTTCATATACTCATATCAATATTGTTTTTTTTTTTTTTTTGGAAAGATTTGCATTTCTGTTTGAATAAGTATGTATTGGTAATTTAATTGTTACTTCCCATCTCATCTGAATCTCCAAACTATTCTAAAATCATCCTATCCTTCCTAATATCTTCCACTCCCATCCTATCCATCCTCTACAGGAATATGCCATGGCATCAGTTCTACTGATCCATTCATAGACCTCAAATGATATCAGTGTCGATTACATTGACCTGACATGTTTGTAGGCATCCGGCAGTCATCATCACACGTCTAGGGGAGTGTGACTCGCACAATCCTCCCATGACTCCAGGTATTGGAGGATAAACAGTGGGCAACACCTCCACTCCTCCCAGTAGGACCAGGGTCAACACCCTATCGTGGGATCTCGGGGAGTCTCAGCTGTTCTTGGAAATCTGTCATCACGTAGATTGCTTCGGTAATCTGTTTTTATGCATGATACTCACTGGTACATAATCTGCAATGTAAACACTCGTACACATATTACATCATATACATCTATATTGTTCATAACCAATTGTTACCCATATAACAACTTCTACGTATTCAAAATACTTTGATACTTTGATATCAATCCTAGAACTTATATATATAAAATAAAATTTGTTCACATAGGTATCCATATGTTCAATAAAATTTCTCATTTCAAATGCTGCTTATGTTTAGTTCATTCATGTTCTATTTATGATGTATTGCTTTAACCATTTTCAATCTGTATACCCATATGTTTCACTTTTCATATTTAAAATGTAGTTACTCTTTTATTTCCTTTCCTTGAATTATATTTGAAATGCAATGAAATAAACTGATAGATATTTTCGTCTATAATGTCTAATCTATGATTTCACATTCTTGCAATGTTAATTTAAATGACATATTGCATATCGGTGTCCATGCACCGGTAAATTTTTAAACAAACAACATATATCTTGTATCAGTAGAGTGAAGTAGCATTCTAGCTTTATGGGTATCCATGTACCAGCAAAGTAAAAATTCATCTTTACATAGTGTTTCAAAATTTCAAGTATCAAAATAGAGTAGTCATATACATAAAAGTTTTTAGTTCTCAAAATTTAGCATAAGCTGGGGTAATTCTGGCAAAAAGTGTCAACATCCTCCCAAGTCGCTGATCCAGGACTATACTTGTCCCACTAGACTTTCACCTGGTCTATCTGGCGATTCCTGATCTGTCGAACCCTATGTTCTAGAATACGTAATGGTTCGACCGTTAGGATTCCCTCGTCCGATACCTGCAGTTCCTTCCATTGAAGGTTATGAGATTTATCAGCAATATAGTGTCGTAAGGCAGATACATGAAATACATTATGAATTTTGTGCAGGTGGGGTGGCAGTGCAGGGCGATAAGCGACAGGTCCAAATTTTTCCAGGACTTCAAACGGTCCTATAAACCGGGGGGATAATTTTTTCCCCCTCCCAAACCGGATGGTGCTCTCATTTGGTCTGATGCGGATGAAAACCTGATCTCCTACCACATAGCTTCTATCTGTCCTGCGAGTGTCCGTATAGATTTTCTGTCAATCCTGAGCCTCTTTTAACCGTTGTCTAATCAGTTTTACCTGATCCTCCATCTCTTGGATCAAGTCTGGTCCGACGATTATTCGATCTTCTAACCTGTCTCAACTCAACGACGTTCTACAAGGTTTTCCGTATAATGCTTCAAATGGCGGCATCCCGATTGAACTATGATAGCTATTGTTGTAAGCAAATTATACCAAGGGTAAGTACTTTTCCCAGCGTGACTGTTGGTCCATAACATACATTCTTAGCATATCCTCGAGTACTTGATTTACTCTTTCCGTCTGTCCATCGGTCTCAGGATGATATGCTATACTCAAATTCAACTGAGTTCCCAAGGCCGACTGCATACAGGTCCAGAACCTTGATGTGAACCGAGGATCTCTATCGGATATGATTTTCTTAGGTACTCCATGAAATCTTATAATTTCATTTATGAATGCTCGAGCTACATCAGCTACTTCATATGTATCTCTTACTGGGATGAAATGGGCGCTTTTTATTAATCTATCCACCACAACCAGAATGGCATTATGCTTTTGTTGCGTAAGAGGCAACCCAACGATAAAATCCATAGAAATTATCTCCCATTTGGTCATAGGGATGTCATTAGGTTGTAAGAGACCTGCTGGGTGGCGATGATCAGCTTTTACCTGCTGACATTCCAGGCATCTAGCAACAAATTGGACAATGTCATTTTTCATGCTTGACCAGAAGAAGAGTCTCTTGATGTCAGCATACATCTTCTTTACCCCAGGATGTGCACAATACACTGCTCAGTGTGCTTCCTTCAAGATGGTGTTTCAGAGATCTCCACTGTCTGGTATATACATCCTCCCGTGAAATCGTAGAATTTCTTCCTCCTCCAAATCAAACCCTTCGAACTTAGGTTCCTTCGAATGGTTGCTTTTGAGCCCTGACCTTACTTTTAAGTACCAACTGTCTCTTAGAAGATGTTCAAGCACTTGATTTCTCAAGTTCACCTTGATAGGTATGAGGGAGAATATTCGGGGTCTTGTACTTAAGGCATCTGCTACCACATTCTCCTTCCCTTTTATATATGAAATTGCAAAATCATATTCGCTTAGGAGTTCACTCCATCGTCTTTGTCTTGCATTCAAGTCTCTCCGGGTGAATAAATACTGCAAACTTTGGTGGTCACTTTTAAGCACAAAGTTTCTCCCCACCAAGTAATGTCTCCACATCTTTAAAGCTAAGACCACCGCGGCTAATTCCAAATCATGCGTAGCATAAAGTTCTTCATGTGTTTTTAATTTTTTCGAAGCGTATGCTATTACACCTCCTTCCTGCATTAAAACTGCACCTAACCCTTGCTTGGATGCGTCGGTACATACAGTAAAATCTTTATCCATATCCGGTACTCGCAAAATCGGTGCACTAGTCAATAATCGCTTAAGTTCAGAAAAAGCTTTATCACACTCCTCAATCCATTCATACTTAACACCCTTGCGCTGAAGGTTTGTGATTGGTTTTGCAATTTTGGAGAATCCCTCCACAAACCTTCGGTAGTAACCTGCTAAACCCATAAAACTACGCACCTCATGTGCATTCTTAGGTATCGGCCACTCCCTGATTGTATTTACCTTTTCAGGATCTACAGAAATTCCTTCGCCTGATATGATATGACCTAAGTAATGGATTTCCTTCTGGAAGAAAGCACATTTGGATAATTTTCTATATAACTTGTGCTCTCTGAGACAAGATAACACTATCCAAAGATGCTCTTCATGCTCCTTCTCATTCTTAGAGTAAATGAGAATATCGTCCAGGAAAACTTGTGCAAATTTGTCGAGATATTTGCGGAGAACGCTATTCATAAGGTTCATGAAGACTGCAAGTGCATTTGTCAGCCCAAATGGCACCACAATGAATTCATAATGCCCGAAACGAGTTCGGAATGTAGTCTTAGAAACATCGCTCTCGCTAATCCTGAGTTGATGATAACCCGATCGTAGATCGATCTTTGAAAATACTGTAGCTCCTTTCATTTGATCAAAAAGGTCGTCAATGCGAGGCATTGGATACCTATTCTTTACCGTGTCCCGGTTCAAAGCTCGATAGTCCACACATAGTCATAATGAACCATCTTTCTTCTTGACAAAGATTACAGGAGCACCCCATGGTGAAACACTGGGTCGAATGTGCCCAACATCTAACAGTTCTTTTAGCTGTATTTGCAACTCTTGAAGTTCCGGGGCAGTCATTCGGTAAGGAGTTTTAGATATAGGTTTCGTACCAGGTTTCAATTCAATGGTGAGGTCTAGCTCTCTCCGAGGAGGCAGTCCAGGTAGTTCCTTTGGAAAAATATCTGGAAATTCTGATAGAATCGGATACTAATCTAAGGAAGGCCCTTTTTCTTTGCTTACCATTTGAACGACATACACTTGACAACCATTCCTCAAGCACTGCTTCATCTGCATGGCTGAGATGAAACGCAAGGATACCTTTCTCTTAATACCTTGAATTTGTATTGTCTCACCCATATCATTTACGCAAAGTATTTTTTTCCCGGAACAATCTACCCATGCTCGATGAGACTCTAACCAATCCATTCCTATCACCAGGTTGTAAGTACCTAGGGACATGACATATACTTTTAGTTTGGTCAAACAGACTCCTAGATCAACTTTGCAATCCTCCACACTTAATTCTACCAATTAAAGGTCTCCTGAAGCCATTTCTACCTGTCTAAAATCGTCTTGTTTGCAGGCTGCCAACCCACATTTATTCAATGCATAAGATGAAATAAAACTATCAGTAGCTCCAGTGTCAAACAAGATTTTGAGTTTTATTCCATTTATTGTACCTGAAGATTCCACTACCGTGGATTGATGCGCTGCTTGGTTGCTGTTGACGACAGCATGGATTCTGTGATCGCTTTGAGCATTTGACGACTGTTCTTTTCCTATTTGCTGAGAGTTCTCTGGACAATCCCGTCGAAGATGGGGTCCTCCACATCCCCAACAGTCCACTCGGGTTGGTCCTTTTGCGTTTGACTGAGCAATCCCCAACCACGAACTCTGTCCCCTGGTGCTGTTTCCTCTCCCATTCCTTCCCCGATTACCAGTCCCTTGAGACCTCCAAGTTCTGATGTTTGAGGACCCAGAAGCTATTGCATTTATGGTCCTGGGAGCTCTTGCCCCCGCTCCTCTTGGGGTAAATCTGTTACCATAAGGAGGTGGTCTCGAGTTATTTCCTTGGAAGAAGTTTCGGGGAGTCTTTCCTGTAAATGCCTGCGGTATTGATTCAGCTGGCTTGAAATCCCTTTTTATCCCCAGATGTTCTTCTGGATAATGAGCACATTCAACTGCCTCCGCCACCGTCGGTGGCTTCCACATTCTTACCATGGCTCTGATCCGAGGATTTAACCCAAATATGAAACGCTCGGCCTGGCGTTCATCCGTGTCTGGATAAGGAACATATTTCACAAGTTCCATGAACTTTATCTCGTATTCTTCCACAGTTTTACCCCCTTGGGTTAGAGTATGGAAGGCTCCGGCTTGCTGCTCTTGAAAGAAAGGCGGTAAGTATTTCGCCCGGAATCGTTCCACAAACAACTCCCAATGAACGGTATCTGAAGTGAGATGCAACTGTTTTTCCATATTCCCCCACCAAATCAGAGCATTCCCCCTGAGTTGGAATACAACGATCTTTGTTTTAGAAGTTGAAGAATATTCTCTTAATGCGAAGCATCTGATCATCCCTTCCAACCATGCTTCAGCATGTTCTCCAGCTCGTCCTCCAAATAATTCCGAGAGTTTAATCTTTTACAGTTCCCGTGAAATATCTTCTCTGTGAGGTTTGTCGTCAAAATCCTTCGGCCCTTCCGAATGTCTTTCCTCTGACTGACGTCACTCCTCCTTGTTCCTGGTCGACTGCGACCCTTTCAAGGTTTCCATAATGGCTTCTAATGAGCTCATCATAGTAGTGAGATCGGGCGGAGCAACAGGTGCTGACGGCGATCTTGATGGTGGTGAAGGCGAAGGTGGAGGTGGCGGCGCTGCATTTCGTTGGTGCTGCCGCCTTTGGTATGTGTTTAACATGGTAATTTTTCCTGAAATACATAATAATAAATTCATGAGGAGTGGATAAATTTTCAGACTGACAAAATATAATATTCGTAAGATTAGAGCTGGCATACGGGTATAGTTCTTTTGCTATTTTACCTGCAGGCAGGTCTTACTGGTACCGAGGTCAAGGAGGGTGGCAACGCGACCTCCTTGTCCTATGCAGGGTAATGTATGCATACTAACTCTAGAGTGCAATGCAGGGTTTTTCATAGATCAAAGTGTTGGTTAGAAAATTGTCTAGAATGTTCTTTCCTCGATGCAGTTATAGGAGTTAGATGGGTTTACTGACTTTCTATTACTTATGACTATAAACATTACTTGGATTCTAACCAGTTTAAATTCTCGTGTTGTTGATGTGTTATTATGCTATTTTTATTTTGTAAAACACAACCTTATTAATCTGAATCATCCTTCAATTAAACGAACATTTGACTATCTTTTTACATGATATGCCTTATCATAAGTGTTGCCCTAATTTAGATATCTACTCTACTGCCTTTTTACTAATTATACTAAAATTATAATAATAATTTTTTTTTTTTTTTTTTTTTTTAAAAGCTTATGTTTACAATAATCCGTATCAAACTGAGAAAGATAACAGAAATACTCGCAATACAAATATGTGTACAATATATCTAAGACTTTTCGTTTAGATATGGCTTTAATGATAACGAGACAAATGTCTGCTCTAGGATTTTAGTCAATGAAAGGAGCCGCTGGATGAGTTAAACCATGAGTATCATAAATATAACTTCTTTTATAACCAAAGGTGTCGTATTGCTTAAGCATTTACCTACGTTTGAGCGTTTAGAATTGAAATTTAAATAATAAAATATCTATGCCATACTTAAAGTTCCAATATATATATATTAGCGGAAGTTCCATTGAAATTTTAAATAATAAAATATCTATGCCATAGTTACGGTTCCAATATATATATATAAGCGGAAGTTCCATTGAAATTTAAATAATAAAATATCTATGCCATAGTTACGGTTCCAATATATATATATTAGCGGAAGTTCTAGAGGTCACGTAGTAATCGAAGTTCCGGAGGTCACGTGACACATCCGGCAGTCACGTTAAAACCATTTATGTATGTCCATACGTTGATACCACTTGCTATGACTTGCTGACTGGCGGTTTTTTTTATTTTTTATTTTATATTTTTTTTTTATTAAATCTCGGCCCACCGTCAGTGACAGGTTCCATCAGGTCACGCGTTCACCATCACGCAGAGCATTTGGCACATGATTAAATTTCTCGGGTTGCTTAAACCTCTCCGTAAACCATTTACCTGTATTTTAATGCGTTTTAATATATATACCTTTAACCTTGATAAAGTCCGATATACCCTGTTAATGGATCACGGGTTCCAATCACTTCAAATTTGAATGCGTTTAATATATTAATGTGCTTAATATATACGCTTTGCTTTTAATTGGATAAGGTCTGACATACTCTGTTAATTTATCACGGGTTTATGATCGAAACAATTGCTATTCCGAGGACAACGACACATAACCCAGCCGGATGCAACACCTCTGGCAATTATCGGCAAGTCACGCCGTGCGTTGTTGGTGTCTTCGGTGATCAGCTGTCGGGCTATTACAGCTGTATGAACCAGAAGGATCGCATCCTTCGTGAATATACTCCGGTCGGTCCCCCGTGAGCCCTTCAAAATCGAACCCCTTTATAAATAACCGGCAGAACTTATGGCTAACACAACTATGTTCGAAATCGTGACTCGTTCATCTGACGCTCGCACATAATTCGGCTCAGTCTAGCCTTCGTCCATACCGCATGTTGAGACAACAACAAGAACAATCTCGTCTCCCCGCTGACAAGGAGTTCATCAACGGGGATGGCTTTTTTTTTTCTTTTTTTTTGTTGTTGTTGTTATACATGAGATTTCATTGCACAAAGTGAGACTCGATGCTGATTCTGCTTTCAGTGAGGCTCAAAAGACGAATTGGAGTATTTGTCGATGCTGGATGTTGACAGCTTAGTTTGGAGCTTTTAGAAAAACAGCAGGCCTTACTACTCCCGGTTCTCCTTATGGCAGTTGGGAGAGTCCAGATTGCGAGCTCCGAGGTCATTTTGTAGGGCATTACATGAGTGCATCAGCACTTATGTGGGCAAGCACTCACAATAAGAAACTCCAGTTGAAAATGCAAGCTGTTGCTAATGCTCTTTATGAATGCTAGCGTAAATTAGGGACAGGCTATCTGTCGGCATTTCCTTCAGAGTTGTTTGACCGATTTGAAGCTATTCAACCTATTTGGGCACCATTTATACTATTCACAAGATCATGGCAGGATTGTTGGATCAATACAAACTGGCTGGAAATGCTCAAGCGTTTAAGATGGTCACATGGATGGTTGATTCAGTAAACTTCATGACATGTCAATCATCTTTGTGAGAAAACTGTAGAGTCATGTCTAGCATTTCTAGCCAGCCGAAAAAGCATTGAGGTTTTGGAGTTACTTGAACCTGTGTATCAACCACTGTTGCAGGAGCTTATTATGCATCCTCTTCGTAGTAAAGGCATTGAAAAATAGGTATATTAGTTGGAATATTTTTGTGTGAATTTGACAGTATTGATGTTTTGGTATTGTGTTTTAGAAATGGTCTCTGAGGCAGTGCCTTTATATGACGTAGAAAGTAGTATACAGAGCAGTGCTATCTAGAAGAGACTGTAATGTTAAAGGCAACAACTTTGTAGTTATGCAGAAAACTTCTGAATATTTTGATGTTTTAATTTGTTCAACCAATCTTTTACATAGCTGTGAACATTGAAGTTTTAAGCAGAGGGTTTTTTTTTTTTTTTAAATAGTTTGAAGATCAACCTCTACGGGATTAACCCAGATCTCTTCATGCAAGTAATCGAACACTTATTTTGGGTTTGAATGCCACTGTTTGAGGCTTACAACACAGTGGTTAATTTAAACTTAAAACCTATCTATCTTTCCATAACTAAGACTGAAGATTCAAGCAGATTTAATTGGACAGCCATAGACTGGTTTAAACAGAGGAAATTTAATGGGCCTATAAGGCCGGAAAAGGGTTTGAAACACCCTCTGATACCAAATGTAAGGTTCTGTACACAGAAATTTAATTTAAAACCAATATTAATCTAAGTATATATTCAACAGTAAGGTATTTCAATGAAAATCAACAGTGAAATTTAACTGAGAAACAATTCTATACATAAAAGAAATACCTGGAACATAGTTGATGATTTTAATGGTGGCTCTCTTCCCATGATGCTAATGCTGTGTGATGCTGTGGATAGTTAAACAATTCACCGAAACAATCAAGTCCTCCCAGCCAATCCGGGAACAATCCCAGACCCAGAGGATATCTCCTCTGACCCCGTGCCCAGATTTCCAAGAAGAACAGAGACTCCTCCTCAGTACAAATTCTTTCCTTTCATCATATCATTTGGTAATCAGCCCCCAAGTTCACCCCCCCCTTCCTTCGAATTAGCTTCCTTATATAAATTTTCCCCACCGCCATTCAACCTCCTCACCGCCTCATCTCCAGCAAGATAAGGTCTTCATAAAGGATGGTACGATTATCATTTAAGGAGATGTCAGTGGAATTAAAGAGGAGGTGTGATCTTTGTGTTTATTTAATTTGTTTAGAAGTATACGGCTTGACTTTAGAGTATATTTAAGATTAAGGCTTATTTTATATCATTTAACTCAAATTTGAGTATATGTATGTATTTTAAGTAATTAAAATTTTATTTTCTTTTCATTAATCCTTTTTATATACTTTATGCTAAATCAATATGAATTTTAATCTGAAACCTTATCATTAATTTCTAACTTAGGTAAGCTTGATATTAGTAGTTTGGTGTACTAGTGTGATGTGTGCGAGGTAGGCAGGTGTAGCTATCAAATGTCTATATCGCACACACGCTAATATCATTGTGTATAACTCGGGAACGGGTTGTTACATTTTGGATTCATAGGGTACAAACCATCCATCAGTTTCAGTCACGATTCATGTCCACTATTAGAAAGTGATTCATCAGTATTTCTCATTTGGTCCACCGTTATGCCATGCTGATTTCCTTTGAATCATCTCCAAGGATCATACATCCTTTCTCAGGATTAATAGCCCTGCACAAATTCATCCAGATAAACATAGTCATATGAACTTTTAAAACGAAAGTTACCTCAGTGATGATCTTTCACCATGATATCTTCCTGTAGGCATCGACATCCTTTATACAGATTGAAACATCTCTTAGTGATATGTTTTTTCAAGGGTCTTCTTCTTTACCAGACTTCTGTCAGAGTCTACATATCCTCCCAAGAGATCTCCTAGTCACATCTTCTTGGCCTCCGGATGATAAATGCCTCTTGACATGGTTGCATTTTATGATCTCTTCCTTTCTGCACATTCTTCATTCCTAGGAACTTACACATTTTCGAGTTCCTAGTTCATATGCAAGCACGTCATATTCCATGAGGATTTATATTATGTTGATTTCATCTTTTAGTGCATCGAGAGATCCTCCTTCATAGATCATACTTCCAAATATAGAAGACTATTACCTGCAATCATACAACATGACTTCATAGCATACAATGTCAGCATATAAATATATACATACCTCATACCTTTTTCCTTTAAGTCATCCTTCAATAATTTTACCAGAATGAAGAGCTTCATTCCCTTATCCTGCTCCATCAATATGTAATCACATCCTAGAAATTTTTTTTTTCATGACGACCCTTGATCTTGATGACTGCCTTCCATCAGTATTGTTATTAGAGAGGTTTTTCAGGAGTTGTTTTACCAAGAACTCCTACCATGCTTTGATCATTATGCTACACTTCTTCCTATCATACAATCAACATAAATCACTTAAAGGAGAAGATAATCTCAATCATAGTGGATATCCCTCGCTTCCTCTTTCTTATATTTCTTTAAATCAGGATCTTCTCTCATTTCTGAGATATGGGCTTCTTCCCTATTTCTCTTGTCCTTTTTAGATTTAGGACAATCTCTTTTATAATTCCCAAGTTCATCACATCCAAAGCATCATGCTTTTTCCATACTATTCCGAGGATTATACTTATCGAATCTTCCTTTCTTCCTTGATGTGGCTACAAAGGCTTGATTCCCTTCACGTGATCCCGTAACATCTTTTGCTTTCAATCTTGTTTCCTCTATTTTACATAGAGATACTAAATTGTGGAATGGTGTGGCTTCTTTCTTCCCGTATAATCTCGAAGTGAAGTTTCCCCATTCTTCTGGCGGAGCATTCAGCACCACCGTAGTCATCTCAGTGTTAGATATTATGTCTCCTAGTTCTCGCAGTTGATCTCAGAGATGTTGCTTCACAGAGAATAGCTCCACCAATTTCTCATATATTTCTTTTAATGATTCTAGATTTGGTACATCGGAGATAAGAGTGTCTTTTATGGATTCTGTAAGAATCCGTTGAGCTCTTATATCTCTCTTCATTGTCCTTGTCTTCTATGTAGGAAAGTTTGAAACCCTAGCCAACTTGTTTCTTTTTTTGCAAGGAAGACATTTTGATAGATTCATATGAAGTCATAGAGATACTTACTTGAGTAGATGCCTTTCTTCTTCTATCAGCTTCCTTGTTGAAGATGATGGCAATAACTCCTTCTTAGATTGATTTCAAAGTAGGTGATCTTGGATCCTTGATGATCAAGGATTAATTCAGAATGAAGATGTCTTCAATAGTGTTGAGTGATGCTTAATTATGTATCTTCCAACAATGCATTCAATATCAAGAATATTTGATGTTAAAGATTACCTCCTCGATGTGTGGATTCTTTGAATAAGGGTGAAAGTCTTCTTGAGATGGCTTGAGGATTTCCTTGCAAACTGATTTGACCTTACAATGTAGACTTTGAATTTTGCTTTGATGTCTTTTAGAAAACTGAATTTTGATCCTCGAGTGTCCTTTTGTCAAATAGCCCTTTGTCTTTAGCACCTTAGCTCTGAGTGTCTCACTAATTAAAACCCGCACTTAGTCACGTATGTAGTCCGCACTGTATCGATGAAAAGCCCGCATTTCTTTTACTGAAATTTTCTAAAAATCTTCTTCAAGTTGTCCGCACTTCTTCCTCAGAGAGATCCACACTTTCGTTTTCTGTACCACGTCAGAGATATCCGCATCGTTCTTAGCTAAACTAAACCACAATATTTTCATATATATATACATAGCATATTTTCTGTTTGTAGGCTGACCATACATCTTGTATGAGGGCCGAATTCTCCATTAAGTATATAGGCTGACTTGTAGTGCATTTATCCCAGTGCTTATGAGGGTATCTTGAGCATATTCCAGATGCCATTTCTACAAGGTATCATGACAAAGTTCATGCCAAGGTCTGGAGCATATATCTCTTCATTTACTAGACACTTAATTACACATGTAACTAGAAGACAACGCTAATAGACATCAAGAAGAAGTCTATAATAAAATATTGATCGTGAAACCCATGAAGCAAGTACAACCAAAAATACATTTTATTATCTTTGTCTTCTTCTTTAAATAAAATACATAATTACACAGTCAATATGAAGACCGACCTAGTTACACTTTTCAACAACAGGGACATTTCCTATACTACCTTTTTCTTTTCTATGTTAGGTGGTTGTGCAGGCCCTTCAATGATGTGTAGAAAAAGGTTCCTTTTTTCTTTGCAAGAAAATAACCAATCATGAGCACTACTAGGTTCATGTGGTGAGGGTCTCAAGGATAAATATGCAAGTGATTTTTGATTGCTTTGGGAAAATCATTATATGATCCATTTATGTCAATTGGTACTTTTAGTGGAAACTTTACCACTCAACATTGATTTCCTATAGTCAAATGTCAAGTTCATTGTTGGATATGTGACACACCCTAATAAATATCTTCATATGTTAGTGTGCTCACCTCCTTACTACCATTGATTGTTTTATTTCCTAAAATAACATTTTAGTGAAAAACACAACTATAGATTCCACTTTGGGGTAATGGATGGAGCTGTCACTATCACCTCAACACAACTTCCCCTTCACTTTTGGTCAATTATCAAAGACCAAGGGAGGTGTCCCTTTCATAAATCTTAATTATGATTTTGGTTAATGAGAAAAAATAGATACTTTATAAACAATATAATTGAATTATAGAACACACACACACACACATAAAGTTAATGATTCCAACTAGTAAGTGATGTAATGCTTTAAGATAGTACTGTATGATAAAGAGAATAAAATATCAGTTTCTACTTTGATGCCTTTATGAGTTGGAAACAAGTGGGTTAATAAAAAACTTAATTTATAGTGTGTGCAATAAAGGGATATCATATTTTTAATATGTTAATTAACATGCTAAGATAGTAACAACTTAGTTGAGATAGTTATAAACCACCTTAGAAAATGTACTTGTAATAGAAGCTATTTTATGCTCAATGAGACTGCAAAATATGTAATATCGGTGCATTTTACAGCCCAGTATAAAGAAAATGTATAATTCCTTTCGTGCTCAACATCTAATTGACATGTCCCTTTAAAAAAATAAAAATATTTTCTAAATAGAAAAGCAATGTCTACTCTAATTAAAAAACAAAAATGAACATGCATGCTTAATGAAAGCATTATAAAACATCAATACTCCCAACCTCACTATGGTCAATTGATTTTTTATTGATATTATGTTAATTTTCTTGAAACTCTACGCACTACTTAGATCAATTACTGAAAACAAGGCAACTGGAAACTGAAACGAAGTTTAACTTTCACCAAGATACAAAGTTTCTTAACATTCAACATGCTACAAAAAATAATTGAGATAAAAAACACATGCACATGAAATTGGCATGCTTGTTTTACCTAGGAAACCCAAACAAGAAAACCTGCTTTCTTTGTTGTGGCCTTTTATTGATTGTTCTTTGAGCAAATGGATCTATTACAATTAACATTGTAATCACAACCTGTAGGAATTTACAGGGTAAGTTCCGTAGATCAGGAACAAAAGGTCACCCCTCACAAATAGATCACAAATCAGTACACTAGCATAATCACGTGGTTAAAACCCTGAAAGAGGGAAACAGTCCACGCCCTGAGCCAATGCGGCCACTTCAGGGAATTTATTAATATAAAAGAAAAGTTACATATGTTTCTCTCATAAACGGTTATCGGAAAAATGACCCTCCCTGCTCTTTAAATAGAGATCATGGACTAATAGGGTGTCAAGCCACGGATCAAGTGCTGTTAATACCAAGGTGAGAGATAACTATCGGATCACTACAAATCGTGACCGTCGGATTGTAAGTTACAAATGTACATGGTAAAGAATCACACTTTACCTAACTCTACGCTAGACTAAGTTATTCTTAACTATTTCCTATGTGTCGGAATATCCTAACATCCCCCCTTAAGAACAACTTGGGATAGGATTGAAGGATTTACGAAGGTGACACAAAAGGAACCTATTTCCTATGTGTCGAAATATCCTAACATCCCCCCTTAAGAACAAATTGGGATAGGATTGAAGGATTTAAAAAAGTGACACAATTGGAGAAGGAAGGAGGCATTAGAGCCTACCCCCCCTTAATGAAAAATTTCCTGAACTCCAAGCATGGATCGAAGTTTGGTAAACTTCGCTTCTGTGAGAGCCTTCGTAAAGATATCAACTACTTGATCATTGGTTGGACAATATTTCACTTCAAGAACACGATCATGAATGAGCTTTCTGATGAAGTGTATGTGGAGTTCAATGTGTTTCATACGCTGATGCTGAACTGGATCTTTACATAGATGAATGGCACTCTGATTATCACACTAAAGTGTAGTTGGATGCTGCTGATGAAGACCAAATTCAGACAGGATCTGACGAAGCCACATAGCTTCCTTGTTGGCTTCAACTACACCACGATAATCTGCTTCTACTGAAGAAAGGGAGATGGCACTTTGTTTCTTACAAGACCAAGTAATAGGTCCTGAACCAAGAGTGAATACATATCCTGCAATGGACTTTCGATCATCAGGGTCACCAGCCCAATCAGAATCAGTGAAACCAATCAGCAAGGGAGATTCTCCTGCACTGTAATGAATCTCGAACTGAATTGTACCTTGAATATATCGAAGTATTATTTTAGCTGCTTTCCAGTGACTTTCATGAGGTTGGTGCATAAACCGAGCGACAAGACCAACCGCAAAGGAAAGGTCAGGACGGGTATGGGTTAGATACAAAAGTTTACCAACAAGTTGACGGTATAAGGTAGCATCAACTTCAGGGGTAGTACAATTGATTGAAAGCTTGACTCCAGAATGAAAGGGAGAAGGGGCATGCTTACAGTCTTCCATGTGAAAGTGGTGTAGAAGATCACATGCATACTTGGAATGAGAGAGGGTAATGCCTTCCTTGGATTGCAAGACTTTAAGATGAAGGAAATAATGCAAGTGTCCTAAGTTTGTCATTTCAAACTGCTTTTTGAGGCTAGAATTCACATGGTTTATATGGTTTGGATCACTACCAGTAAGGATAAAATCATCAACATAAAGAACAAGGATGGTGAAGGAATTATCCACCTTCTGGTTGTAGACAGTGTTGTTAGAATGACACCTAGAAAAGCCATTATCTAAGAGAAATCTATCCATTTTGGCATACCAAGCCCGAGGAGCTTGTTTGAGACCATAGAGAGACTTCCTAAGGCGACAAACAAGGCTGGAGTCTTTTTGGATAAAGCCAGGGGGTTGTTCCATGTGGATTTCTTCATGCAAATCTCCATGTAAGAAGGCAGATTTAACATCCATCTGATGGACTTCCCATTTAAAGGAGGAAACAAGGGAAAGAACAAGGCAGATAGAATTCATTTTGGAAACAGGGGAGAAGGTTTCAGTATAGTCAATGCCTTCAACCTGTGAAAAAACTTTAGCGACAAGACGAGCTTTATGTCTATCCACTTTTCCATCTGGTCCAAACTTTGTTTTGTAAACCCATCTGCATCTGACAAGTTTTCTTTCTTTTGGAAGAGGAAAAATATCCCAAGTATTGTTTGCTAATAAGGAATGATAATCTTCATTCATAGGTTCATCCCAATCTGGATGACCGGAGGCTTCTTCAAAGGTTTTTGGATCAATTTTTTCTGGAACTTGAGCTAATAAGGAAGAGGCTCTTTCAAACTGAGAACGTGTACATCGTCGATCGGCAGTGTCACCTGCAAGAGAACCTGCTACAACCCGAGTAGAGCGGACCCATCTTGGAAGCGGTGGACTATAAGGAACAATTTAACGAGCTGGAGAAGGATTTTCATCCTCGCTGTCATCATCTGAAATAGAAGGAATTCTATTAAAAATAGAAGAGAGAGAGAGAGGTGGCACATATGCCGAATCAGGCTCGCAGGCCAAAGGTGGCACACCCGCCGAACTAGGCTCGCAGGCCGATATATTTTCATCAAACTTTACATCTCTTCTAATGATTATATTTTTGGATTTGGGTTGAAGAAGTCTATATCCTTTGACATCTTCAGAATATCCAACAAAAATACATTTTTCACTCTTAGGTTCTAAGGCTTTATGTTTCGCATCTGGAATATGGGCCCAAACATCACTTCCAAAAACACGAAAGTGACTTACATCTGGTTTGATTGAGCTCCAAGCTTCTTCTGGAGTTATATTATTTAAAACCTTAGTAGGAGTGCGATTTACTATGTAATTTGCACATTTAATGGCTTCTGCCCAAAAATTGAGACCAAGTCCTTTAGATTGAAGCATATAATTAGCCATTTATTTTAAGGTGCGATTCTTCCTTTCAGCTACACCATTTTGTTGTGGAGTATATGGAACAATATGTTGCAATTGAATGCCATGCTCAGTCCAGAAGTTGATAAATTTTTTGTTAACATATTCTCTTCCATTGTCTTATATTAACTTAAGAATTTGATGTCCAGATTGTTTCTCAACAAAGGCCTTAAAGGCTAAGAACATGTTAAAAACTTCACTCTTGAGTTTTAAGAAATGTACCTAAGTGCGTCTGGAAAAATCATCAATGAAGGTTAAGAAGTACTTGCAACCAGAGAAAGAAACAACAGGAAGTGGACCACATAAATCAGTGTGCACAAGCTACAAAGGGGATGAAGCGTGCCAAGAGGCACATTTGTCAAAACTATCCCAATGATGTTTTCTGAGTACACATATGGAGAAAACACCATCCCGACAAGATACCATAGGAAGGATCGTCACCATATTTTCCTTACATAGTGTTTGAAGAGAGCGATAGTTTAAGTGACCAAATCGCTCATGCCAAAGTTTTCTCACATCATCATTATGAGCAACAAAAACAGAGGGAAGAGATGATGACCCAAAGTTGTCAAACTTATACAACCTTGTGGAATCATCAGCAATTCCAGTAGCTAAAATATGTTTAGGATCTTTGAGGTCCTTGATTACAAAATCATGAGGTGAGAATTCTACTATTTTCCCTTCACCTGAATGAGTTATCTGATAAACAGATAGAAGGTTGCATGACAAGGTAGGAACACATAGTACAACATTAAACTGACCATTATCTAGATGAATGGTTCTAGATCTTACAACACTAAGAGATCTATCATCACCAACATAAATATGTTTGGTGTTACAATCATTTAAAGAAGAAAACATGGATTTATTTTTAGCCATGTGGTAAGAAGCTCCGAAATCAATGAGCCACTCATGAGAAGGAGAAGAAGAAGATACATTTAATGCATAACCAGATCTTGATGCTTGACAACTACAAGCAGAAAGTGCCATGCCTAAAGATGAAGGTGAAGAGTGCTCCATATTGATGTTGTGCTTCTTCATTGCTGCTTCTAAGGCTTCCATCTTCTTAAAACATTTGGACTCTAAATGGCCATCACGATTGCAAAATTTGCAATTTCTATTTGTCTTCTTTCCTTTGTTTTTATATGCCTTATCATTTTGGTGAGTTTCTTTTTCAGTTTGTGGCTGAAATTGCTTAAGACCCCTTTTCGGTTTCGGACCATACTTTTTAGGATACTGCTTCTTGGGATTATTTTGATATGATTGATGTTGGGCTGCTAAGGTTTTCTTAGAAGCATTTCCAGCAGTGATAAGACCAAGGTGTAAAATTTTTTCTTGTTCTCTTATCAAAGAATCACAAAAGGAAACAAAAGAGGGATTCTTGTAGGTGGTTCCTGAAGAAATGATGGCTTCTCTAGTGGAATGGAAGACGGAAACAAATACAGAGTATGTAGGGCCAAGCTTAGTAAGAATGCAATAGATGAGGCTACCATCTTCCTTTTTGACCTTACAACCTTCTAAAAGAACTCTGAGGGTCTTGAATTTGGACAAAAAATCTTCAATAGGGGAGAAATTATTGGGGTCCAAAGTAAGCAACTCATTTTCAAGCTGATGGGCCTTGATTTGATTTTGAATTCCAAAGATAGTATTTAGCTTGTCCAGGGCTTCACGAGGGGTGTCAATGTCAAGGATATGAAATCAAAGATCTTGAGGAATGGACATTCCTATCAACCCTCATGCTTGATCTTGTTTATTTTCCCATTTAGCAACTTTATCATCATCAGAAGGTTTAGTTTCTAGCCCTGTGGCTATTCTATAAAGCCCTTTACTTCTAAGTATATCTACCATGTGAGGTAGCCATTGGAAATAATTGGCGCTGTTAAGAATAACCGGGCATGCACTTTCCATTTAAAAAAAAAACTGAAGCTGAGAAAAGCTGAAACTAACCGCTCCAATGGAAAGATCTCGAAAAATTAGGCCGTTAAAAAAAAACGGCTCGAAAAATAGCTTCTGGATGAAGAAGTTATGCCTTTTAAAAAAAACTGAGTTGTAGATGCTGAATAGTTACGAGAACGGGATGAAGTGCGGCTCTTTAAAAAAATTCCGCCCCTTTGAAAAAAAACTTTTTACAAAATAAGCTTGAGAAGGATACTTGAACCCAAGACCTCTATTCTCATAAACTAACCCCTCACCAAGTGAGTTAGTAAAAAGATTATGTTATTTTAGAAAGGAGGAAGGGGGGATTATTATTATTATTATTATTATTATTATTATTATTATTATTATTATTATTATTATTATTATTATTATTATTATTATTATTATTATTATTATTATGGGAGGTGTCCGTGCCGTTTCCTACACAAAAAACGAGCAAAAGAAACGAAATGTAAAGCCTTACGGCATAATGTTAGATTCTTGGTTAGCCTTACCGGCAACTATCACTTTTTTCTCTATTTCTAATTTCCCAAGATCACACAAAGACGCGGGGAAAGAGCATACATAGCAAAAAAATCCCTTTTTCATGTTTCTGATTTGCCGAGATCACACGAGGCACACTGCAAAGAGCATACACAGAGAAGAGGGTATAGATCCGACAAATAAATAAAACCTTAATACATGAAAAAACCGAAATAAGCAAAAATTTAATAAATATAACTGCAAAATAGATGCTTTATACCTCCAGATCTAAACTAACATAAATGAAGAACTGGGAACCTTTTCATAAAATAAATGAGTTCTCATCAGAATACGCTCTCCAAAGACAACCGACAGCTTCTCCAAGCCCAAAAATGTTCAGAAATAGTAGATCTACAAAAACAGTAATCTACACAAAATAAATCGGCTTTGATTTTGATCAACAATGGACGCGGCCCTTAAAATAGCTCGATACCATGTAGGAATTTAAGGTAGTTCAGATTAAGAACCAAAGGTCAATGGCCACAAAACGTATCACAAAATTAGTACGCCAAATATAATCACGTGGTTAAAACCCCAAATAGGAACACCATCACCGAGCCAACGTAGCTACCATGGAATTTATTAATATAAAAGAAAAGTTAAGTATATGTTTCTCTCATAAACGGTTACCGGACAAATGACCCTCCATGCTCTTTAAATAGAGATCATGGACCAATCGGGTGTTAAGCCACGGATCAAGTGTTGTTAATACCGAGGTGAGAGATAACCGTCGGATCACTACAAATTGTGACCATCGGATTGTAAGTTACAAATGTACATGGTAAAGAAACACACTTTACCTAACTCTACGCTAGATTAATTTATTCTTAACTATTTCCTATGTGTCGGAATATCCTAACACAACCAACAATTTGTCACTAAGAAAGTGCTAGGATTCTCTTCACTAATATTAACTGAACAGTTGATCTCGACTAGCCTGGATCACTTCTCTCGAACCTAGAGAAGAAGCTCTCGGTCCTGCTCTTGATATTCACCTTGCACATACTTGTTCTCTACTTGAGATAGTCTTGACCTGCTCTGCAAATCTTAATCCCCTTGCTCCATAGTCCTTTCTCCTAAATCTATGTGCACTCTTTCTCCTTATTAATTCACATTCCTACAAATAATAACTATCATCTTGTACCTTCGTCCTTCTATGCCTAGTAGAATTCGATGCATGATAGGAGGCCAAGTTCGATTAGTAGTTCACTATAGTGTCACAAGTTTTATTTAGTTGTGTTTGAAAGTTCACTGAGAACTCAACTCGTTCTCTGTCCAATCAACATTGAAGTCTTAACTCGTTCTCTCTCTACTCGACACTGAAGTATTAACTCATTCTCTCTCCAATCGACACTAACGTATTAACTCATTCTAACTGATCTGGTCACTACCACCTCATCTTGTAGTCTAATTGAAGAAGAATCCAACGAACTAAATCTCCGATACTATGCATGCAAACTTGATGACCATTCCAGTAAACTGGAAATAAACTCATTGTAACTGAAGTATATCACATGAATTCACTCTCACGGTGAGAGAAATACTAATTCACAGTCTTCATTGGGTAAGGCTTAATCCAAAAGACCTTCCATCACTACATTTTCAGCACTTCCTCTTAGCGAGGAAGGGATTTTTTACAAATCCAAACTTATCTCTGAAAAAAATGAACGTACAGTAGTTTCACTATCCCTTTCTGCACACAGTCCTTGAGATGATGACATGCAATCTTGGTATGCTTGGAGCGATCATGAAACACTGGATTATAAAAGAGATTAATGCAACCTTGAATGTCACAGTGGATCACACTGGGCTCCATCCGCTACCTAAAAAGTCACATAAGAAACTTCCTCATCGAGATAGCTTCACACACTGCTAAAATGGAAGCCATGTACTCGACCTCTTCTAAATTGAGTGAAAATTAGCTCTGGTTCCTGTTGAACTAGGAAACAACTGCTGACCTAATGTTGAACATGAAACCTGAAGTAATCTTCCGATTTATGGAGCTCCATGCCCAATCTGCATTTCTGAAGCCCTTAAGCCTCACTCCATCAACTTGTCTATACCATAATCCATAATTTGTCGTGCCTCTGAGATACCTCAAAAGATGCTTCACAACAACCAAATGAACTCTGGTAGGATCCATCATGAACTGGCTCAATTGGTTCATTGCAAAACATATTCTAGGTCATGTGTTGACTAAGTATATCGACGACCTAATGAGCTTCCTGTATAATGTAGCATCTACTCACTCTGCTCTGCTAGCATCCACTTGACTAGAGGTGTGGTCATGGGCTTGAAATCCTACATATGAAACCTCCTAAGGATCTATGTAGTGTACTTACCCTGCTCCAAGAATATTTCCCCATCACCTGGCCATACCTCCAACCCAAGGAGATTGTGCACATGCCCTATATCCTGCATCTCAAACTCTCTTGCAAGATCTTCCTTGTAATACTGAATCAAGTTGTTTGTCTAGTGCGAATAAGATCATCAACATAGAGAACTAGAATGAGCATAAGTGTAAATTTATGTAGATGTTCTATGCTTAATGCAACTTTGCTTTTTCTCCCAATATCAGATAAAAATCACATAAACAATAAATTAAAATGCTGATAGAACATACCAATAGATCGATAGAAGACAAGCCAGAAATATATAAGTGTGTTGGTGTGTTATGACGATCAGTAGGATGCTTCAACCGGCAATGTCACAAAACCCTCTAGGACAGCCAAAATGTTCAACACAAAAGTCAACCCAAAAGTCAACACTATCAGTGAATGGTCAACGCAAACAACAACAATAGCTGGGCCAACGCAGAAAAGTTAAAGTCAACATCTAGCCTCGGGAATAGTGCCAAAAAATTCGGATTTGAAAGATCAAAATTTTGGGAGAGTTTCAGGTCTATTTGACCTTGTGTTGATCAAAGTCAATGTTGGTCAAAGTTGCTGCAGAAACCCTAGATCGAAATCAGAAATGTGTTGATGTTGGAATTTTCCCACGTGTGGAGAGAAGAGCCTCCAAGGTAATCGAACCAATCAGATGAGGAGAGAGAAATTTGTGAGGATGAGATGAGTGAAAATTTCCTCCAACGTTGACCAATACATATCCATCAGTGAGGGTGTGTGACACAACTGCTGGGGTACAAAACCTTAAGGCCGAACTGCACATATCTTGAATAAATTCAAAATAAATGTTCTGCTCATCGGATGAAGATGATCTTTAGATAGATCTTACAGCTCTCCGAAAGAGGAATCCAATAAAAATATGTGTACCTTCATCTGACCATCACAACATGGAGTTTGGACCTAGTTGTCCAAAATTAACACTCCCTCTCAACTAGGGAGAACTCCATCCACCTGTGCAATCCAAACATCGTGCGTCATCCCTCCGTAACATGCTTTTCTGGCTTCTTTATTTCATAACAGAAGTGGGTTAGTCACAAAGACATCATTCCTGGCTGACAGATTCAGCCCAGAGGTCCGAAAACTCTATAGGACTCACAAAGAGTCTCATACCAACTCGAAGTTGGTTTACCTGACCTGAAGTCAGTTGGAGGTCCAAAACCTCACTATACTTGATCCTTGATCAAGTGGTTGGACCGTGCCATCTTAGAAGAGTACGAAAATCTCTGATGCTTCCATTAGTCTTTGCTACTAGTCTCTAGCTTTTCCCACCTCACTGGCCAAATGAGAGGTACTTCCCATGAGCTCCGAAATCAATGGGTAGGATGCATACGGGGCACAGATAATGAGAGGTGAACCAACTCAATCATCACAATGGTGGGGTAGAAGCACACCAACAAGGTTCGGCAAGCCTAGCCCTGTGGTTGCTTATAGCTCCGAGAAGCTATCCCCAAAGCCCCCCAGAGCTCCCAGAGCTCATCGTCCAACATGACCGTCAGCATAGGGTTGTTCCACGATACCAAAAATCTCACGGAAGGTTAGGAACTTGACCTTCCCCAGGGGATTTGTGAGAATATCCGCGACCTGCTCATCAGTTCCTATATGATCAAGCCTTACGATGCCTCGTTGTACCATATCTCAAATAAAGTGGTACTTGATATCAATATGCTTGGATCGATCTTGAAAACACGGGATTATCGAACAACCGAATCCCACTCTAGTTATCATAGAGTATCACAGTGGTATCTAGCACATGCCCGAATAAATCATTGAAGAGCTTTCACAACCAAAATGCTTCACAACAAGCCATACTCGTTGCAATGTATTCGGCCACCACGGTGCTCAAAGCCACTGATTTATGCTTCCTGCTCATCCATGATCTCAAATCAGAACCAAGTGTGAAGCAACATCTCAATGTGCTCTTACGATCAACCACACTTCCAACCCAATCAACATCAGTATATCCAAGGAGTGTCGCGCTCCCGACAGTGTATCTCAGTCCATGGTTTATTGTAATGTTCCCAAATTTAGCCTCAAGCTAAAATGGAACATTATGGTTGAATATTTTATTTTTGCTTAATAAAATTGGTAAGGAGACACCTTAGTCCTCTTTTAATGAAGAAATAACACTCCTTGTGTGAAAGGAGGACAAATACGCAGCTAAAATAAACATCTAAGGGTGTGAATGGGACCCAAATCACTTGATTTAGTCACCTTTGACTAAAGTCAACAACGCTGCCCAAGGAGGAGAGGCTTCCTAGAGAAGCTGTGTAGTTTTGTGGGGAAGACACTCACATGAGGGTGGAAACCCTAATTTGTGGGACCATGGTGGAGAAAAGGTTCCTTTTCTTTATAAGGAGGAGATAGCAACCCATTTGCATCATGTTTGGAGTTTAGAATTGGGTCTGCAAAGGCTTGCATCCCCAGGCTGTTTAGCAGGGTGGTGGTGCCCTCGGGCACTAGGGTGTTCCCGGTCGGGAATCCCTACCTCTTCCTCAAGGAAGGATGAGGATTGAGCTACATTTTCCTCAATCCGACATTGGCCACAGCTACATTCATCACCTACAACATTAGCTCTGTAGCAGAGAGGATGTTGTGTTGCTGGGTGCAGCAAGAGAGGAACTCATGGAGTCTCTCTTGAGTTGTTTTCTTCAGTGGAGGAGTGATGTATTCATTGGAGGAGTTTCAAGGAGGATTCCCGGGCTTCATATCAGATCTTTAGCACTTGGCCAACATTCCATCATCTCCCACTGCACAATCCATGGAGGAAACTGCGTTATTTTATGGAGGCAGTGAGAGAGGGGTTCAATGGGCTCATTAGGAGTGTGTTTTTGAGACAAAGGGATCAGCCCTTTGTGCTTGGAGACATTATCAGAGGAGGGCAATCACATTTTAGATCTGCCATAGCCTCATTCATATTTCAGTTCAGTTGCAGTGACAACTCTATTGTCACATTTAGTATTCTCCGGCATTTCTAGCAATCTCTCCTAGATTGGCTAGAAATCCTGTATTTCAACCCATTTCTATGTTATTAGGATATTCTTTGTATTCATTCAACATCATTATCATTTTGTACACATTCAGCAGCTGTTACTCTCTTAATGACTGCGCAGGCATGGTCCTTCGACATTTTGTGTAGCTGCAGCAACATTTGTATTTCAGGGTGTAAACATTGGAGATTGATTCCCATTGCATAAGGTGTTCATTTCTCATGATATTTCTGTTTATTGTTGCTGATATAATAATATAATGAGGGCTGCATTATTTTCCTTCTTATGGTGTATTTCAGATTTTCAGAGTTTCAGAATGTGTTTTTCATATTGCTGTAGGCTCTCTCATTGAGCATTGTTTTAGAGATCTAGTTTGGGGAGATCTGTATAACCCATCTAGAATAATTTCTTTGAGCTCATTTTCTAGAGGGGAGTTGTATTAGATATGTTCCAGGGCATCCCAACAGTGGTTTGCCTTATTTATGCAGTGACTTACTTATACAACGTCCTCAAGGACCCTGTAGCAGAAATTATCGAGGTGGAATATTGCATATCCATAGAAAAAGTCTGTGAAGGGCTAGCTAGCCTCAAGATCTCTCCCTTCTTTGGAAGGAGACATATCCTGTAAATTCCCCCACAGTAAATTTCTGGAATGGACTTGTGGTGTCTCACTGAAGAAAGAATTGTAGTATCTTAAGATATTCCCGATGGAGCAGGAGATTCCAGATTTGGAACATTACATTTATCGTGCCCCAAAGATATCTCAATATATTCTTGGCACGAACCTAGTGAGTGTGATGAGGCTCAACCATCTGTTGACTAAAATTTTTCACTGCAAAACATATGTTCGGATAGGTGTTCACTAAGAACATCGAGGCCCATACGAGTTGATGATACTCAGTAGTATTTTCTAACACGGGCCCAACATCCCTACCACTCAACTTCTTGAAGTTGAGCTCCATCGGTGTCGACACAGACTTACAGTCCACCATACCAAATCTTTCCAAAAGCTTCACAATGTATTTTCCTTGAGAAAGGAAAATCTCGCCAGGTCTCTGCGGGACCTCCAGGCCTAGGAAGTAATGCATCATTACTAGGTCCTTCATCTCGAACTCAACAACGAGCTCCTCTTGCACTGATGAATGAGAGGGTCAGCACCTGTCAGGAAGAGGTCATCCACATACAACACCAGAATGAGAGGCTTCTCTCTATCAACCTTGCAGTAAAGGTTCAGATCAACATTAATACGAGTGAAGCCCAACTTCATCAGGTAGCTATCTATCCTCTCGCACCGTGCTCTGGGTGCTTGCTTCAAGCCATAGAGGGATTTCTTCGACCTGCAGACATGGGTGTCCCGATCCTGGACTTCGAACCCAGAGGTTGCTCCACATACACCTCTTCCTTTATCGCACCATGTAGAAATGCGGTCTTCAAATCCATCTGATGAAGACTCCATCCTTGCGTAGTAGCAAGGGCTATGATAGATCGGATGGTGGTGTATCGGGCCACAGGTGCAACTATATCATCATAGTCTACGCATTCCTTTTGAGAGAAGTCATAGGCAACGAATCTTGCCTTGAATTTTTTAGCACTTCCATCAGATCCATGCTTGATCTTGTAGAGCCATTTCAAGGTGACAAATGTTTTGTCATCTGGTCTTGGAACCACATCCAAAACATCATTCTTCATTATGGACTCATACTCCTCATGCATAGCATCCTTCCAAACTTGATGCTTTACGACTTCCTCAAAAGATCCAAGCTCAGATTGTACAATAGTACTCATGGCTGCTAGATACCCTTGGTATCTATTCGACTTCTTGCTTTGGGGTCATATGTCCCCCTTGGGGTCATATGTCCCTCAACATCCTCGAGAGTGTCCCTGCGCCTTGATGGTATCTTCCTCATCGAAGGAGGTGGATCAATCGGGTCCATCAGTCCTTTAACATCGGGCATCGTCTCATCCTTCGTTTCTTCTTGATTTCTAGGCCTTTCTTCATGATCTTCCTTAGATCTCAGAAGATTGAATACTTTCCTCAGGGAAGCATCTTCGCCAAAGGTGACATCGTGGCATATCTCTACTTCCCTTTGACCAGGAACATAGACCCTATAGGCCTTCGAAGTTTCACTGTAGCCCACAAACATTCCCTTCTTCCCAGAATCATCCATATTTCTCCTCTTCTCTTTCGGCACAGGAAAATAAACAGGACATCCAAAAACTCTAAAATGTGAGATGTCAGGTTTCTTACCAGTGAAAACCTCTTTGGGAGTTTTGGATTCCAAAGCGGAATGCGGGCATCGATTTTGCAAGTACATAGAAGTGTTCGCAGGTTCTCCCCATAGAAACTTTGGTAGACCTTGTTCATATAGCATGGCACGTGAAGCTTCCACATTGGTCCTATTCTTTCGTTGAGCAACGCCATTCTACTCAGGAGTATAGACAGTTGTGGTCTCTGAAGCAACAAAACTGTAGGCTTGTTGACTTTAATTGTAAAATAAACAAGAGGTATTCGTAATATATATATATATATGTGATGATAAATGTTACAATGAGGCCCTATTTATATACCTACGCAGGTGACCTTTCATGAATAGGCATGTCTTTTAGACATGCCTTTTCACTTAACTAACTACTATTTAAGATAATCATCATTTGATTATTATTTACATTTATTTCTTTATATTTATTCAATTTTTTTATGAATTATATTCATAAAATTTCTCCTTCCTTCAAAATCTTTGTCCTCAAAGCTTATAGTTGACAATTTTCTTTAGTTTAATCACGCATTGTTTTCTTCATTTGCTTTAGTCATTTTTTTACAAGTGAAACGGGTCACAATTTTTATTTTATTAATGTTGGTCATGTATAATTTGTTGTCATACTCCTTTGGAATTTTTTTTTTTAATAAATAATTTTTATGGGCTATATACTTAAATTCTATTTATTAATTAACTATATAATTAATTTAAATGTTAATTAATTATAATAGAAGGATTATATAATTAATTAATTTAGTAACTATATAACTGATTAATATATATATAAAATTGATTGTAACGTTATACATATTCCAAACGCTGTTTTGACCGATGGTGAGTTAAGTACTTATTCTCCATTGCTGAATGATTTTTCTATTCACTGCTCCCACTGCTTATACCTATTCGAAGTTCAAAACGAATTTTTAATTAATCGTTCTATATATCACACCGTATCACTTAAACATTGTGCCGTATAGCTTGATACCACCTTCTATTTAGAACGTGGAGTAAAAAATGCAGACAACCAAGTGGAAGTTGGATCGAAAGAACCGGCTGACAGGTAGCAGGGATTAATCCAGGAAAGGCACAACAGAGAGGTACGCTAAAAATTTGGGCCACCGAAATCTGCACCCACTGGCACAAATCAACGGTCGATTCCAGAGGGCATCTTGCTATGAGCTTACTCAACAATAGAATACCCTCTTTGGATTCAATGATTGTGTATTTGCGTTTAATTGCAGAATTGATTTCGCGGAGATGTCACAATAATTTGTCACATATTAATTGTTTTTCCTCATGATCCAATAAAGCATTAACTGCGGCTTCTAGATCTGCAGTTCTTGAAATGAAGGACTGATGGACCGTTTACAGCAATGGAAGAACACCATATGGAACTTTCTGGGATATATTCTGAATTATTGACAAAATGAAAAAACTTGTGTAAATGTGGAGAGTAGTATGATTTCATAAGTGGAAGCGATTGATTGTCCCCTTTACTAGCTTCATAATGCTTGGCTGCTTGATTATTGTGCATTGCTACTAAATCAAGTGATGCAAGGGAGTCTTCAAAATCTGATAAGGATTTGTACTCTTCATTACTAATCTTGTAAATATGATATTTAGGTTGTCTTTGCCCAGCCGGTGGACCATTTTTGGATGCATTTGACATTACTCCATCAGACTCCCTTTTAATTTCAACTTCCCTTGTTGAGTTTCTTGACCTTGTTATTGAATTATATCCACTATCAGGACTAGCACTAAGTCCAAAAAAACATCACTAATGCTACTTTCATTTCCTGTATAAGAGGCACTATAGGATTGGAATTTTTCAGAAACAATACTTTATTCTTCACCCTTAGTTGTCATATACCCATTTTGATTATCTCCCATGTTACCTTGAGAAGATCTTAATCCAACATGTTCAAAATTTTCCATTTTAGAACATTCTTCATTGTTATGATATTTTTCTTCTTCCACATCATTTTCATTTGAAACATCATTTTGATCTTCATAATCTCCATCAACATCAGGATCAACTTCATTTTGTTCTGTTTCTTTATTGTTGCTATCATCATCATCTTCCTTATTATCGATTTCCATATAATATTTTTTAAAACGTGTTGTCACTTCTGCACATGACTTTTTTACTTGTTGAAGCTTTTCTTGAATTTTTATAATCTGCTCACTTTCTTCAGGATCTACACGTAATGGAAAATTATATGGTAAACTATGTTCATAGACTTGTAAACTACGTTCATAGGCTCGTGAGACTATATTGTGCAACATTGCTCCGATAGCTCTGATGGCTCTGATACCACTGAAGCAACAAAATTGTAGGCTTGCTGACTTTAATTGTAAAATACATAAGAGGTATTTGTAATAATAATTTATTAATATATATAATGTATATGTGATGATAAATGTTACAATGAGGCCCTACTTATATACCTACGCAGGTGACCTTTCATGACTAGCCATGTCTTTTAGACATGCCTTTTCACTTAAATAACTACTATTTAAGATAATCATCATTTGATTATTATTTACATTTATTTCTTTATATTTATTCAATTTGTTATGAATTATATTCATAACATTGTGGTCTCCCTCTTGATGCCAGCTTCTCTAAAAAAGTTCTTGAACTCGTTCTTCTCATATTCAGTGCCATTATCTATCCTCAAAATCTTGATTTTTTTCCTTGTCATATTTTCCACCAAGGCTTTGAAGGTATGGAACCACATGAAAGCCTCATCCTTATTTTTCAATAAGTATATCTAGGTTTTGCGAGAGAAGTCATCTATGAATGTCATATAATAAGAACATCCTCCCAAGGATGTCACATACAACATCCCAAACAGATCAGAATGTATCAATTGCAAGAAATCAGATGTCTTTGTGACACTTGAGGGGAAAGGTCCCCTTGTATGATTTCCTTCGGTAACCCTGACATACACCTTCATGATTATTTGAAAACTCGGGCATCCTCAACACCTCCTTCCTTGCATCAGGAAGGGCCTTGTAGTGAAGGTGTCCAAACATCTGGTGACATAGTTTAGTCTATCAGATTGTGTCACACGTCATCTCTCCTAGTGGAATTCCTCCAACCTGGTGGAGTGAATCAACTCTAAAACCAATCGTGATAGCTTCCTTGAAGCTCTTCTTCCAGATGCGCACCTTCCCATCAATGAATGCCACATTGAAACCTTTGTATTCCATGGATGATATAGACACAATGTTCTTCTTCAAATTAGGTACATAGAGTACATCCTAGAATTTCTCTACCTTTTGAAAGGTTGACCATTTCCGCCGAAGGGAGCCTTCCTCTTTCCTTTGAACCTATTTTTCCTTTGATTGCCATTCCTCTGGTTGTTGTTGTTGTCATCATCATCGGGAGAATCCTTCTTGAAAGGGAATTATCTAGCATAGTGACTTGGCTTATGACAAGTGTAACACTTGCCCTTCTTTCCTTGGGCCCCTTCTCTTCCTTTGGTCCATGGACCACCAAAGTTCTTCTTTCTAGAATGAGCAGCGTAGGCAAAATTTCCTTCATTTTCATACTCCTTCATCCTTGTATTTTCTTGTATGCATATCGATAGTACTTCGTCAAAATCAGGTATCACATTGTTATTGAGAATGGAAGTGTTGAAAAAATGCCATTCGGATGACAGCCCTCCAAGTGCGGTGAGTACCATATCTCGATCAGCTATTGTCTCCCCAATAGCCAACAGATTGTTTCTGATCTCGGTCAGCTTCAGAAAATATGATTGAACAGACTCATCCCCGCCTTTATTTAGATTATTCAATTGATTCTTGAAGAATAAGACTTGATTCACATTGTTGGCCTTGAACATGTGGACCAACTTATCATACATCTCCTTGGATGTGCCCAACTTAGAGATGTAAGCAACTAGACTCTTATGAATTGAGTCCCTGATCATCAACTTTGCTTTGATCTCTCCTTTCTTATACTTTTTTTTGGCAGCAACAGTTGTAGTGGATGGAAGCTCTTGGATTTTACCTAGCACATAGTCCATGAAATCTTGGTCTTCCAAGTTAAGATCCAATGTCATCTTCCAAGAATGGAAGTCATCCTTCCCAGTCAATTTGTCATTAGCCTTAAAGCCATTGTAATTTGAGGAACCCATCCTCTTCTTCGGTGATTGCTACAAATTAGGGCTTTGTCTTCACCTCAGCTCTGATTCCATGTAAATTTATGTAGATGTTCTATGCTTGATACAACTTTAATTTTTCTCCCAATATCAGACAACAAGCACATAAACAATAAAGTAAAATGCTGATAGAACATCCCAGTAGATCGACATAAGACGAGCCAGAAATATATAAGTGTGTTGGTGCATTACAATGATCAGTAGGATGCTTCAACCAGCAAAGTCTCAATATGGTCAACCAACCAACAATGTCACACAACCCTCTAGGATAGCCAAAACGGTAAACACAAAATTTAACCCAAAAGTCAACGCTGTTAGTCAACAGCCAACACAAACAACAACAAAAACTAGGTCAACACAGAAAATTCAAATTCAACGTCTAGCCTCGGGAATAGTGCCAAAAGATATGGATTTGAAAGATCAAAATTTTGGGAGAGTTTCAGAAAGTTGCTACAGAAACCCTAGATTGAAATCAGAAATTTGTTGCTGTTGGAATTTTCCCACGTGTGGAGAGAAGAGCCTCCAAGGTCATCAAACCAATCAGATGAGGAGAGAGAAATGTGTCAGGATGATATGAGTGAAATTTTCCTCCAACGTTGACCAATATATATCCATCAGTGAGGGTGTGTGACACAACTGCTGGGGCACAAAACCTTAAGGCTGACCTGCACATATCTTGAATAAATTCAGAATAAATGTTCTGATCATCGGATCAAGATGATCTTTAGATCGATCTTGCACCTCTCCAAAAGAGGAATCCAATAAAAATATTGGTATCTTCATCTAAGCATCACAACATGGCATTTGGACCTAGTTGTCTAAAATTAACAATAAGCCATCCAACTGTGATGTAGTACAAGATGGAATCCACCCCACTCTTTGTGAAGCCCAATTCTTAAAGGTAGCTATCGATGCGAGTGTACCATGCTCTCGGTGCCTATTTGAGCCCATAAATAACTCTCTTGAGAAAAAAAACACAAGTCCTTGTTGAAGGTCTCAAACCCTTATGGATGCTCTATATAAATCTCTTCCCCATCCACCTTGTTAAGGAATGCTATCTTCACATCCATTTGGTGGATCTTCGACCCCATCTGCACTGCAAGTGTGCCATTGGGGAAAATGTCTCATCATAGTCGATGTTCTCAACCTGTGAGAAGCCCTTGGCCACAAAATTGGCCTTGTAATTCTATACACTCCCATCTGTTCCATGCTTCACCTTGTACACCCAACATGAGCCTACCACTGATTTCCCCTCTAGCCATGGCACAATATCCCATACATCGTTCTTCATGATGGAGGGATATTCCTCCACCATGGAATCTCGCCAAACCTACTGAGAGGCTGCCTCATAACAAGAAGGATTTATGTCCAAGAACTCAGTCATCAAAACCATGTATCTAGTGTACCTTTGCGGCTTCTTTCTCTGTCTGAACATAGAGTTGGGAGTATCAAATCACCCATGGGCCTCCTAAATTAACCTCTCATACCACTTAGCTCTCTTCCTCCCTATGCTAAGAGTCATTGATTGATTGGATACCTGCACTCATCTTGGTTTCTCCTCATCCTGCAATGACTCCTTGTCATCCTGTTGTACGACTTGCTTTCCACCTGGCTGAGACTCAATCTGTGATACTAGCTAAGGCTCTTACTTGGGAGTAAGTAGCTCCTCCTCAGGTAATCCAACATGCTCTCACTCCAAGGACTCCATCAAAGCCTTTTCCTCCTCAAACCTCACATCCCGCTTGATAACTATCTTCATGAGTGATGGTACATAAACCCTGTATGCTTGAAATGTCTCATTCAAATCGAAAAAACAACCCTTTTTAGTTGTGGGCTCCATCTTCTTTCTACTCTCTTTGGACACATGATAGTAAAATTTGGTGCAAAATATGCAAAAGTGAGAAACATCGGGTTTCTTTCCTGTGAAATCCTCCTCTGGTGTAACTCGTCTAAGCACCCTCAGTGGACTCTTGTTATACATAAATACTATAGTGTTTCATGCCTCTACCCACAAGAACATGTGTATCCCCTGGTCATGCAACATGGCCGTGGTCGCTCCAACTATGCTGCGATTATTCCTCTCAGCCACCTGATTCCTCTGAGGGTTGTGGGGTGTTGTAATCTCACTCCTAATTCCCTCCTTAGCACACACATCCCTTAAATCATTGGAGACATATTTCCCGCCATTATCACTCAATGCTTTGATTTTATTTCCGGTATGGTTTTATACCAAGGCTTTAAACTTCATGAAATTGGAGAAGACCTCCTCCTTCTTCATAAAGAAGATCCATATCTCCCGACAATAGTCATCTATGAAGGTGACATAGTACCCATGTCTCATGACAAATGGAGAAGAGAAGGGCCCACATACGTCTAAATGTACCAGCTCCACAAATCCATTTGGATCTGCTGTTTGGGCCCTGAAAAGATGACTTGGAATACCTTCCAAGTGTACACCCATTGAACATATCATGCTATTGAAATGTGCACTGTGCTAGTCTTATGGCTATTTACTAAATGATATTTACCGCCCCATGATGCAAATGTCCCATGCATCTATGCAAAAGCTCCCCCACGTCTATGCTCTACACACTTCTTTCCTTGCTGCTTAAGGTTGCACATGTCTCAACCTTCAACCTATAAATAGTCTTCATCCTCACACTGATCTGCTTCATGGATCCATAAGCTAAGTATTTGAGGTATACCTTACCTCTGCTAAAAATGAGATCATAGCCATTTTCCTCTAGGGTAGCAACAAAAACATGGTTCTTTTGAAGGTCTGGAACATAGAGTATATCCCTAAGATGGAGAGAGCTACAAGAATCCCTCTCAAAACTGATAGTGCCTACTCCTCTAGTCAAGTACTTGCCATCATCTCCTTTCTAATTGTGAAACTGCATGTCCTTCTCCTTCAGTTGACTGAAATATTCCTTGTTTCGGCTCATGTGGAAGGATGCTTTAGAATCAATGTACCATACACTGCTACCTACTGAGCTTGCCATGCAAGATATCAATGATAAGTATTTCTTGAAATAAGAGAAAACACATCTACCTCAGCTGATTCAGCCATATGGTCCTTACTGGACCCTTTCTTTTGGTTAGGTTTCTTAGTGGCATAGTTCCCAAACTGGTGGAAATGGAAGAATTTTATCTTTGCTCAAATATTTCTTCTTCTTCTCGCCCTTTTGACTAGAATCGACCTTTCCTTGGCCCTTCTATCCCTTGGATTTTATGCCTTTCCCTACAATGGAAAATTTCTCCTTGTCCTTTTCCTTTACTGAAACTCAGGCTCTCGTCATCGTCTTGATTTCTTCTTGGACACTGTCTCCCCACAACCTTTCCCACTTGGGAATATTTTCTCTGCCATTGACTGGATCCTGGAAATTCTCCCAAGACTTATGAAGTCACAGTAGCGCAAGACTCACAAGGTATTTGTTTGCTACATTATTGCTCACCACAACTAGCTCATCATGAACTTGAATGAAATTGGAAAGGTATGAAATGATGGGCTCTCCTTTTCTCATCCAGATATTTCTTAACTCATATTTCAAGGAAAAATTCCTAGCATCACTGGATACTTGGTACAAATCCAAGATAGCTTACCATGTATCATTTTTTGTTGTCTTACCATGGAGATGAGGGATAATGTGGTATTTTACCAGTAGAAATATATAAATAGATTCAACTGATCTTGTAATGTAATAAAATAAAATACGGAATCAATTATACAAATTGTGGAAACCAATTACGATCGCATAATCACATGAACAAGAAAGAGAAAGAATAAAAATCGCACAACACAAATATTTATCTGGGGAAAGCCTCAACTAAAAACCCTGCTATTTGTATATTGCATAAATTCAAAGAATATGAAACAATACAATGCGATTTCCCTTCTTGAGAAACCTCTGCACTCTGCTAACCGTCTCACTTTGATCTAGGCAAGTTTGGTCCAATATTTAACCACTTTCTTTCCTTTGCTTGACCAGCCCTGCTCACATATTCCTGGGCTAATTGAGCCCTTATTAATTAGTAAAATTCCCATCAATGGATTGCGTAATACATCCAAGGCATCCTGATGACCTCATACATGATCTGTACATTTTTCTAATTATACAACTAATACTTCTCTTCCCTTTAACTCCAATCTCAACTGGGCCTTCCTTAGAAGTGACATGAAATAGGGATTTATAGCGAATTATCAATTATTTGATTGATCACTGCACATGAATTAAATCGAATTTAATTCATTGTAATTTTCGCTATCTCATCTCTCAGTTAAAACTTGTTAAACTTATTTTAACTCAAATAATTGAGTTAACTAATTAAAAATCACAAATAACTCAACCAGGGCTCCTAAAATTTAGGAGACACCTTACAACCCTCAACTCGAATTGCCTGAGCTAACTAAATCTTCCTAACTCAGTTAACTCGTACAAGCTGTTATGTGATGTGTAATTACAATTTACTTCTTATTTAATTAAGGGAAATTAAATTAGAAGCCCCCTTGGGGTGCCATTTCTTATTTCCATTTCAACACTCCCTCTCAACAAGAAAGGTATTGTCTGCTACCTCGATCCCGCCAACATGGAACTTGAATTTTATTCTTTACAGTTCCTTCTTCCAAATGTATGAATCCTTCTCCTCCATGGGAATGTATTCTAATGACATAATCCACCTTTGTGCACAATGTTTGAGATGGTGACACTGAATATCAATATGCTTGGACCTGTCATGAAAAGATGGATTAATAAAGAGTTTGATGAAAATTTTATTATCACAATATATCACCGCCAGATCCATCTATTGAACAAAAAAACCAACAAGTATCTTCCTCATCCAGATTGCCTCACATGCTACCCGACTGGCCACCATGTACTCTACCTATGCTTCACTGAGTGCAATTGATCTCTGTTTCCTGATGTACTAGGAAACTACTGCTGATCCTATGCTGAATATGCCCTCTGATGTGCTCTTCTTATCAGATGGACTCCCTGCCCAATCTACATCTATGAAGCCTTGAAGCTTCACTCCTTTTTTCTATTTGTACCATAGCCCATACTCTGTAGTGCCTCTGAGGTATCTCAACACATGCTTGCCTACCTTCCAAAGGAGCTTGGTAGGCTTAACCATAGATTGAATAAGTTGGTTAACAACATAACATATGTATGGTTGTGTGTTCACAAAATACATGAGTGAACCCACAAGCTACTTGTAGACAGTAGCATCTACCACTTCGCCTGAAGTAGCATCCTCCTCCCTCTAGTTTCATGCTAAATGAGTCTCCATGGGTTTGCTGCCCTCCATGTGGAACTTCCTGAGAATCTCGTTGGAATAATTGCCCTGAGATACAAATATCTCCCCATCTCTTTTCCATATTTCCAATCCCAGGAAATAGTGCAAGAGCCCCATGTCCTTCATCTCAATTTCTCTTTCAAGATCCTCTTTGCAAGACTAGCTGCTCATCACCTTTCAGTATCAAATCATCGAAATGAAGTACAATGATCAAAATTTTACCTTCTACCACAATATAATAAAGGTTCGCATCTGCTTCACTCTTGGTGAAACCCAACTCGGTGAAATAAATGTTGATCTTGGTGTACCAAACATGAGGTGTTTTCTTCAACACATACAATTCTCTCTTTAGTCTGCACATATGCGACTCTCTGTATAAGGTCTCAAAACCTTCTGGTGGCTCAATGTACACCTGTTCCTCAATCAACCCATTGAGCAAGGCTGTCTTTAAATCCATATGATGTATCTACCATCCCATCTGCGCTGAGAGTGAAAATATGGATTTGGTTGATGAGTACCTTGCGACTGGTGTAAAGGTCTCATCATAATCAATCCCCTCCACCTAAGAGAACCCTATGGCCACAAATCTAGCCTTCTATTTCTCCACACTCTCATCTTCTGTTTGCTTCACCTTGTAGATCCACCTAGATCCTACAACTGACTTCCCCTCATGTCTTGGGACAACTTCCCATGCAATGTTTCTGATAATGGAGTCACACTCCTCAACCATGGCATCAACCCAAAGTAGTTGCTGCATCGTTTCCTCGAAATATGATGGTTCTATCTCTACAATTTCACTCATAAGAGTCATTTATCCAGTGTACCGCTCTGGGGACCTTCTCTACCAGTGTTGTGACGTGGGTGCTCCCACATTATCTCTATTATCAAGCATCAACCTGTCATCCTCTTTGGTGCACTTCCTTCCGTCTTGGGATGTCTCTGCATGAGTGGGTGCTTCCACTCTCTGCACCTCTACTTGTGGCTGCTCTACATCCCGAGGTTCTTCTTTTGGAACCAATATCTCCTCAACTGCATGCAACTGAAGCTCCCTCTCAAGGGAAATTCACATGGCCTTCTCTTCATCAAATTTCACATCTCTTCTGACCACTGTCATCATGTGTGCTAGAAAGTACACCCGATAGTTGTGAGGTGTATCAATGTGCCCAATAAATATCCCCAACTCAGCTGTTGGCTCTAGCTTCTTCTTGACATCTTTGGTCACACGAAAATAAACCGATGAACCCAAAATTTTAAAATGTGGCACATATCGTCTCTTACCTGAAAAGGCTTCCTATGGTTTACTAATCCCAAGTATCCGATGAGGAATTTTGTTCTGCACAAATACTGTTGTATTGCATGCTTCTACCCACATATGAAATGGAAGACCCTCATCATGCAACATAGCTCGTGCTGATCCCAAAGTAGTTATATTCTTCGTTTCTGCAACCGCATTATGCTATGGTGTATGAGGTGCTATCAATTCCCTTCAAATTACTTTTGAAGCAAAAAAGTTCCTAAATTCATTAGAGACATTCTACACCATTGTCGCTCCTCAAAGCCTTCACCTTCTTCCCTGTATCTTTCTCGACAAGTTTTTTAACTCACAAAACTTGGAGAACGTCTGATATTTCTTCTGCATGAAGAAAAACCAACTCTTGAGTGAAAAATCATCTGCAAAAATCACAGAATACCTATGTTTTGCTGTACAATCTGTCGAGAATGGTCCACACACATCTGAGTGAACTCTCTCAAGGATCTCCTTTGCTCAGATTTCCTTATCATGAAAGGTGGCTTTGGTATACTTCCCCAATGTACACCCTTTTCATGTATCTCGCTATGCAAGTGCACCCTTTGGAAGTCATGTAGAAATATGTTGCATGATCTTCAAAGCGTCATGGTGTAGATGGCCCAATCTCCTATGCCATAACTTACCGATGTCTCGACTATCCACCTTCTCTTCTTTTGTGCTCAAGGAAATAAGTCTTCTACTTCCAATTTGTAGAGGTTCTTTACTCAAACTCTAGTATTTTTCACCTGTCCCATGGATTTGTGACAAAGGAATGAATTTCCTTCATTTAATATCACATCATAGACATGATTTTCCAACATAGAAACATAAAACAAATTCTTCTTTAAACCAGGAACATACATGACATATTTTAATGTGGAGTACCTGGCTCCTTGTCAAAGGTAATTGTACCTATACTGGTGGCGCTATACCTCTCGTCATCTCCCATCTTGATGTGCATCTAGAGATCCTTATCCTCCAAGTTACTGAAGAATTCTTTGTTGCCGGTCATATGGAACGAAGCTCCACTATCCAAGTACTGCATAAAACCCATCACCATTGACACCATGCATGCGATGAGGGTGAAATACAACTCGAACTGTGAAGCAAGTGATTCACCCACTGATCATCTTGAGGACTTCTTACTGGTATTTTTGTGCAAACACTTTGTAGCATAGTGTCCAAGCTGATGATAGTGAAAACATTTTACCTTTGACAAGTCTCGCTTATTTCCTTCCTGACTAAAATATAATTTGGAATGGGACACCTTACCTTTCCCTTTCTTCACCTTTCTAGCCAAGGCACAATTCTACTCATCATCAGTATTTGATGAGGATCCATCTCTGGTGTTCTACCGAATCTCTTCTTGTACCAAGTTATACCAAAATTTCTCCCACTCTGGTAACTTCTCCCTCCCATTCACCGAGTCTTGGTAGCTAAGCCAATGCTTGGGAAGGCTTAGAAGTGATAGGATCACCAAATCATCCTGCGAAACTATCACACCAACAATTCCAAGCTCATCTCGACATTGAGTGAACTTCGTTAAGTATTTTGGGATCGTTTCACCCTTCTCTAGCTTGATCTTTCTGAGCTTTACCTTTAGTGCTAGCTTCCTGTATTCACTGCTATTCTGAAAAAAATATGTTAATGTCTTCTACATACATATGGAGTTTCCTTTCCATGGAGGTTCGAGACAATATGATCTTGAACTCCTTCTAAAAAAATCCTTTTATCTTTTGCTACATTCTTCTTCCATGCATCAATATTATGAGCATATGTTTCTGCGGGTTGGGGAATATCATTGTCTATGTATTCCTCTAGTCTGTTGTCCTACAACATTTTCTCCATCCTATCCTTCCATGATATGTAATTCAAATTACCATCAAGGGAATATTCGAGTCTTAATCCAGAGAAAGACATCCTAATCTGCTGCTGGTCCTGAAGAATAAATCTGCAAATTCGATTGACCTATTCAAAACAAACTCTGGTGCTTCTCTTCTATTGTGATTCCTACTCTGATACCATGAATAAATATCTAAATAGATTCAACTGATCTTGTAATGTACTAAAACAAAATACTGAATCAATTCTACAAATTGCGGAAACCAATTACAATCGCATAATCACATGAACAAGAAAGAGAAAGAACATCAATCACACAACACATATTTATCTGGGGAAAGCCTAAGATAAAAACCCCGCTATCTGTATATTGCATAAATTCAAAGAATATGAAACAATACAATGCTATTTCCCTTCCTGATAAACTTCCGCACTCTCCTGACTGTCTCATTATGATCCAGGCAATTTTGGTCCAATATTTAACCACTTTCTTGCATCTGACTGACCAACTAATCAGGTGCTCAGTTTTGTGCTAAAAAATCAAAGTTCTTAGAATGGATCGAAAGCCGAACAACCACATAGTGCTCGTTGTTATGAATATGGAAGACTTTGTTTCGTACGAAATGGACTTCGTATGCTCCTGGAAATGAGTTTTGTTCATTTGCACAAACATGAAAAATTTGGCAAAAAAATGATGATAGGTAGCCCAGTCAACAGTCCGTACTGCTGACGTGGCATGCTGACTGGGAAAGGTCAATGCTGGTCAATTTTCCATTGATGAATGTGTGACTTCCAAGTGGCAACATCCGATTGGTTTGAATTTGTGGCTATGTATAAATTTCTTATTGGTTAAGAATGGGCCAATGTGGGGAAGACACGTGGCTTGGGCTGGGGCTGCCACGTGCCCCTTTCATTGTGGTGTAAAATGTTTGGTTGAAGATTGGATGGAGGCGCTGAGGTTTGACCCTGTGACCCCCCAAACAACATGCACACCATTTTCCATTATGCCAACGCACAATATCTTAACATATATATGGTTCCACATCTATTTTACCTTTGTAATGTCCGCCGATGGCAGGAGTGGGGGCCAACCCCCAATAAACGTGACCACAACACAGAACCACCAGTGGAGCGAAGCGTTGAGAAAGAAGATTAAAACAATTAAAAATCAATTAATTACTGCCAATCCATCATTATTAACGCTAAGCTGGAATTAGCACTAACATGGGTTTAAAGGCTAAGCGAGGTTAATTAGCGCTAACTACGCTTAATTAGTGTAATGAAGATTAATTATATTAAGCATGATTTAGCTCCAGTTAGCTAAATTTAGGCCATAAATTGTGGAAAAATTGGATATGGTCATAACTTTTGGAGTTTTTGACCAAATCATGTGCATAAAAAAGGCTAGATGGCCAATTTTGGGCATTCTGAACTCATTGGTGTAGGTTTCAGGATCATAAAAGCATTTTAAACACATCATTTTTCAAATTTGAGCATAATATAGAGGCCCAAGCCATGGAAGCTGGACCAAGGAGATGTAGCCCAGGAGGGGTGAATTCCTTCATCAAATTCCTCTGTTGATGTGTTGTATGGTGATGTACTGTAATTTTATTTTCTTATGTTCAAATTTTATTTTATGTTAAATTGTTCACAAAATTAACATTAAAAACACTCATGAGACTCAATTATTTGCAAGAGAACTTGAACCCTTAAGCACATATAAGACAATATTTACATAATCTGAAAGAGTAATTAGCACAACAACACTAACATACTTCATTCATATCATTTTTGGTATCAGAGCTTTAGGTCTTTAGGTTTTTTTGTGCTATAAGGGATCTAATTTTTTGCAAGTTTGTGTCATTATTACAAGGTTAAAACTCAAAAGAGGATAAGGGAAGCTGTTTCAGAGCCCTGCAGTTGGGTTAAGAGGAAGAAGGGCAAGGTTTCCAAAGTATTCAACACGAGAACTTCCTCATGTTGAAATTGAGTCTTCAGTGAGCATGTCTCATGAAGGAGAACCTACCGTGACAGAAGATGAGAGAGAATTCAGAAAGGTATTTTTTGATATGACTAAGATGGTTAAGGTCCTCTATGAGGATAGGAACTTAAGGATGCAAGGAGAAATTTCTAGGCCTCCAAGAGGAGAGGGTTCTCCAGGAGGAGGAGGCCATGGAGATGGTAGGAAACCACCATACACTCCACCATCATCCTCACCACCATTTATACCTTCCTCTTCATCATCTTCCACTACCACAACTTTTCAATATTCTCATCCACATACTTCCAAAGGAACTCGTAAGTCACCCTTACTTAAACTTGATGTCAAATTTGAGATTCTGATGTATAATGGTGACGTGAATGCAAAGAAGCTAGATAATTGGATTCACCAATTGGAGGTTTATTGAAAAATTCAGAACCTTCAAGAGGATGACATAAATATTCAGTTGGCTTCCTTGAGAATGGAGGGCGCAACACTTGTATGGTGGGAAGAAAAGACTCAAGATGATATTAAAAACCATGGTAAGATCGCAATGTGTAGGTGTAGTTTTATTGCTGCCATTAAAATACAATTTTACCCTCTATCTTACATGCAAACAACCATTATGTACTAGCATAATTTTAGAAAATTATAGGGACAAAGTGTGAAAGATTACAATCATGAGTTTAGGAGCCTTAAGCTCTTATTTTGGGTGTCAATTTATCTTCTCAAGAAACTTTGTTAAAGTATATTGGGGGTTTGCACAATTATCTTAGACATACTATTCTCATGTTCAATCCCACAAAATTAGATGAGGTTTGTGTTCAAGCCACACATCTAGAAGCAAGAGGGAAACATAGTGCGGATGAGAAAAGTGATAGTTTCCTTGAGTATGAAGGTAAAGGATAGGGTAAGTTTAATGGAAGAGGAAAGAAAAATGGTTCTATTAAAATAGAGAAAGAGAAACTCACATGTAATTTTTTTTTGAAAAATGGCCATGATGAAGACCATTATTGTCAGCTGCATCCAGAGTTGAAGCCAAACATACTTAAAACCAAAGAGAAGGAGAAAATTGTTGCAATCATTGAACATGGCTTAGGTTCAAATTCAGGAGATGAAACCAAGATTACAACAATGGGTTTGAAAGGTATGAACATAGCAAGCACTAGTTCTTCAAGTTGTTCCAATGTAACTCAAGATGATGATACAAGAATTGAACTCTTTCATATTAGATTTGTTTCAAAGCATACCAAAATAGACACACTATTTGATAGCGGTTCTCAAGCTAATTTTATTTTTGAAGACTTAGTTGAGAGGTTAAATATTGAAACTGTTATAAATCCAAGACCTTATCCTTTAGGGTGGATATGCAAGAATGAAAAATTGCATGTAACAAGAAAGTGCATCCTAAGGTTTGCAATCAATTCAAACTTTCTTGACAAAATTGAATTTGATGTCGTTCCGCTTGATATTTTAGGTATTTTTTTGGGAAGTCCTTATATTTATAATAGGAGGGAAATGTTTCATCTCCATGAGAATAAGTATCACTTGTTCAAGGATGGAATTGAGTACATAGTTAGAGCGCATAATAAGAAGAGAAGTTTGTATCTTATACATGTAGGAGAAATGAAGAGAAGAGTGAATGCAAGTCAAAATTTGGCTTTGTTAATGTTCAAGCATAGTGATGTTCTGAATGAGACCTTTCAAAAAGATGCATCAAAATTATTAAGTTGATTTCATTGAAGTTGCTAATGTTTGTAATAAGATGTTTCAGGGCTTTAACATGTTGCCTTCGAAAATAGGTAATCAAGATGTGAAAGATTTGCAGCATTCCACATCATTGTTGAATAGTGATGGGAACAAGATGTCGATGCAAGAGAGTGAAAAGGTCGAAGAGAAAGTGCCAAAACAATTTGAAAAAGAAGACATAGGTTCTAAAAGTACTTATTTTTGGTTTCAAAATGGTACAAGGAAATGGCGAGAACACTTGGTCAAAAGTCAACACAAGTACAAGGCAAGACAAGCTAAAAATCGCCATGTCGATAGTGTTCGAGGTGAGACAGTTTTCAAGTTTCCTTTGATTGGCAACCGAGGTGGGAAAAAAATTGTTTCTTCAAGGAAAAATTGTTGTTTTGCAAATTCTGGGAAAGTGCATTATGATGGTGTCTATTACAGCAAGACAGGGTCTCTGAAATCAAGGAAAAAGATTAGTTTTTATGAAAAGCTCAAATTATTGAAATTAGGAAAATTCCAGTGGATTGAGACTGGAAGGGTGAGGGAATTGTACCCTCATCCCCATGTTCAATATTGAAAGAGATTTTAGGGTCCAAAAGGCTTCCAGTGGGGAGGAATGATCAAGTGCTTAGTTTTATTCTTAAAAGTAAAAGTTCTCAGAATGACTCGAAACCTAAATGAGCGCGTAGTGCTCATTGTTCTGAATCCGACACACTTCATTTCGCGTGAAATGGACTCTGTATGCTCCTGGAAATGATTTCTGTTCGTATGCAAAAACATGCAAAATTTGGAAAAAAAATGATGACAGGTAGCCCAGTCAGCAGTCGGTACTGTTGATGTGGAATGCTGACTGGGCAGGGTCAATGTTAGTCAATTTTCCACCAGCGAATGTGTGACTGGAAAGTGGCAGCATCCAATTGGTTTGAATTTGTGGTTATGTGGAAATTTATTATTGGTTAAGAGTGGGCCAATGTGGCGAAGACACGTGGATTGGCCTAGGGCCGCCACATGCCCCCTTCACCATGGTGTAAAATTTTTTTTTGAAGACCGGATTGAGGCGCCAAGGTTCGACCCTGTGACCTACCATACAATACGCACATCGTTTACCATTTTGCCAATGCACAAGATCTTAACTTATATACGGCTCCACATCTATTTAACCTCTGTAATGTCCACCAATGGGGAGAGTAGGGGCCATCCCCCAATACACGTGACCACAACGTAAAACCACTGGTGGAGCCAAGTGTTAAGCATAAAGAATAAAACAGTTAAACCTCAATTAATTAAAGCTAGTCCATCATTATTAATGCTAAGCTGGAATTAGCACTAAGCACGATTTTAAAGGCTAAGTGGGGTTAATTAGCGCTAACTGTGCTTAATTAGTGTAATGTGGATTAATTACATTAAACAATAGTAGTTTGGCGGAACTTCCATTTTTAGCGCCATCTAACCGGATTTAGCTCCAGTTAGCTAAATTTAGGCCATAAATTGTGGAAAAACTGGAGATGGTCGTAAATTTTGGAGTTTTTGACCAAATTAGGTGCAGAAAGAGGCTAGATGAAAATTTTTGGGCATTCTAGACTCATTGGTGTAGGTTTCAGGAGAAGAAAAGAATTGTAAACAGATCATTTTGAAAATTTGAGCACAATATAGAGGCCCAAGCCATGGAAGCTAGACCAAGGAGATGTAGCCCAGGAGGGGTGAACCCCTTCATCAAATTCTTGTGTTGATGTATTGTATGGTGATGTACTATACTTTTATTTGCTATTTTTCAACCTTTATTTTATGTTACATTGCGCATAAAATTAACATGAAAAACACTCATGAGACTCAATAATTTGCAAGAGAATTTGAACCCTTAAGCACATATAAGACATTATTTACAGAATCTGAAAGAGTAATTATCACAATAACACTAACATACTTCATTCAGATCACCAACCCTTCTCACACCTGGGCTAATTGAGTCCCTATTAATTAGGAAATTCCCATCAATAGATTGTGCAATACATCCAAGGCGTCTTGATGACCTCATGCATGAACTATACAATTTTGTAATTATACAACTGATAGTTCTCTTCCCTTTAAATCCAATATCAACTGGGCCTTCCTTAGAATTGACATGCAAAAACAATTTATAGTGAATTATTAGTTATCTGATTGATTACTGCATGTGAATTAAATCATATTTAATTCACTGGACCTATCACTAGCTCATCTCTCAGTTAGTACTAGTTAAATTGATTTTAACTCAAATAATTGAGTTAACTAATTACAACTCACAAGTAACTCAACCAGGGCTCCTAAAAAGTAGGAGACACCCTACATGCCTCTAGTTTGACCCTCAACTCGAATATAATGAGCTAATTGAATCTTCCTAACTTAGTTAACTTGGATAATCTATCATGTGATGTGGAATTACAATTTACTTCTAATTTAATTAAGGGAAAATTAAATTAGAAGCACCCTTGGGGTGCCATTTCAACATTACCCTCTCAAGAATGATCGTCCCATCCTTGGTGTCATTCTTGTTATGGATTAACTATTGGAGATTTGAGGGTGTAGTTTGTGGGTTATTCACAAAATATAACACCCCATTATCTTCCAATGCTATTGAGATCCGCTCCCTCCATGAGAAGAAGTTAGAGGCTCCCTATAAATAGTGATATGTCCTTAGTCCTTGAAGTGACATACTGCTTATCCAAAAAATGCTCTTCAAAACTCTAGCTCAAACATACTGATTGATATGCAACCTTCACTTATTGAACAACCCTGGTGCTTGGTTTTTATGCAGAGCATGGCTTTGATACCATGTTAATTTTATTGAAACTTTGCACACTACTTAGATTAATCAATGAAAACAAGGCAACTAAAAACTGAAACCAAGTTTAACTTTCACCAAGATACAAAGTTTCTTAACATTCAACATGCAACGAAAAATAATCTAGATATAAACACATGCACACAAAATTGACATTCTAGTTTTACCTAGGAGACCCAAATGAGAAAACGTGCTTTTTTGTGGTATTTTATTGATTTTTCTTGAAGGACATGGATTTATTACAATTCACGTTGCTACCCCAGCGTGTTAATTTTTAGGGCTAGATTGTTCTCTGCTGTAGATGATCGCATTTTTAAAATTTTTCAACATTTCCACATTAAATTCACCCCATACCATCATTTCATCATTAGAAATTACATAGAGAGAAAAATAGCATCAATAAAGAAGCGAAACAACAAACTTAACAACAGAAGAAAAACATGCACAATTGAGACACCATGATTTAGGTCAAAGACTAGGGAAAAACCCCACAAAGGGGAAAATCAACCAAATTATTATTCATAGATATTCATCAAATGTTCAGTTGAGATACAAAGTGCAAATATCATGAGACATAATTATTTCATCATTAATAACATTGCGCCACCTAGGGCCAAACCTTGATCATACTAGATCCTCATAAGATAACAACAAACATACCACTCAGGGAGGTATTCACAAGCCCTCCTAACTTTTTCAAGAGAATTAGTGTCAATAATTCCATAATAATCACTGTCAAATACATCATACACATATACATCACTGTCACTTATTCCATAGAGGCACTATCATGATTGTTACACATCACTATCATAGAGAAACTGTCACATATCACTGTCATAGATGCAACATGTCACATATCACTATCATAGATGCACTGTGTCACATATCACTGTTACAAAGGCATTGTCATCAATGCAAATAGACTCCCATACGTCTCTATCAAGAGATCAAATATATTGCTATAAATTTAAGTTATTAGGTCACTATCATACACCACAACCATACATTAAGTTCACTGCCACATCACTTCCATACTATCTTATCAAAGTCACTTTTATTGCTATATATATATCATTTTCATGAGCACTAAAGATGGCCTCTAAAAATAGTCCATAAATTAAATGACTCACAAGTCATACTTCTACTATATTCCTCCACATATAGCACATAACTAGCGTATTCTAGTTCTCCCACACATATTCCATACACAATGTTCGTTAAGCACTGTGCAAAACCAGACTTGCCATACCATATTACTTTATCAAACATTACGTAGCACAACAATCAAACATGCCTCTTTAATACTATTGACATGATGACTTGGTCCTTTGCACTTTCCCTTCTTGATGATTTGACCCTTTTTCAGGGCTTCTTGTAGATGATGCTACAACTCCCATACAAGCCTTAAAACCACTTAAAAACTGACCATTTATTCTGCGCTATTTCATTATAAAATGTGGCGCTTTGGAATAGGTTTTTTCCAACACTGAATACCCCAAAATTGATCAATTTTAGGGCTCAACACTCCCTATAATTACACAAATTCCATCACACAAAAAGCCGCATTTGATTCCACCTTGCCATAGGAATATGACTGAATTTAATCTGAGGTTAGGCCGCATTAGAACTCCATAAACATGCCAAAAATGGGTACCATAATAGGAAGCAAAGGGTGTCACAATAGGCCCCAAAGGAACCAAGTAGAGGCCACAATTTCCATAGAAATAGGTTGAATTGTCCATAGATAAGCTCACATTATTTCATAGGAAGGTGACTTAGAAACTTAGCCATGAATTCCTCAAGAAACCATGCCACAAACCCGAACTGTTCTTCCTTAGAGGACCATCGAATAAATGTGTAAATGATGGAGGATCATTGCAAATATATTTTTTTTTTAACATGTGAAAGGTTGTATCTCCTAGGCAGGCCTACTTGACTCTTTTAGGGGATGACTTCAACATAATAAAATTAATAATTTCCTTTAACCAAAATTAAAATTATCTCACCCAAAGAAAATTTCCACAAAAAATAATAATGAGAGGAGTGCCAAACATATCTATAATAATATTTCTTTTGTCCAATTGGAATTATTATTTTGGGGCAAGATGGGCTTATTTTGGGGTAGTTGGGTTTCTCATGGGAAATTCATCGCATAACTGCCCCAATTTTCAACACAGTGAAAAATTTCTCACTGAGAAAGTGCTAGGCTTCTCCTTACTAATATTAGCTCTAAAATTTACCTTGGCCTGCCTTGATCACTACGCTTGGCCCCTGAGAAGAAGCACTCAACCCTGCTCTTGATATCAACCTTGCACACAATTGTTCTTTGCTCGAGATAGTGTCGATCTGCTCTGGAATCCTGATACCTCTTTCCACAATCCTTTCACATTAATGCTCCTAAATCTATGCACACTATTGCTCCTCAATAATGCACATTCCACACAAAGAATGGTTATTTATCTTGTTCCTTTGTCCTTCTCTTCCTAGTAGAACTTGATGCATGCTAGGAGGCCAAGTTAGATTAGTAGTTCACACTAGTCTCACGAGTTTCCTCGAGTTGTGATTGCGATTTAACTGAGAAATCAACTCTTTCTCTCTCCAACAAACACTAAAGTCTTAACTCGTTCTATCTCCAATTTTTTGAGAAATCTAGGGCATTAGCATTAGGAAATTTATCTTAGATTTGATACTGCTTGTGAGTGTTTTTACTTCTTTCGATTAGGATGTACTTCTTCTTGATCATTAGTGTTATTCTTCATCAAAGCAGTAACCAATGCATGACCATAAAGTAGACAAGAGATGTAGCGTGTAGGCTATGAGCCAGGGCTAAAATATCTCACTCTTTGAGAGGAAAACCCACACAAAATTATTCTCATAGAGATTCCAATTGACGAATACCAAGACCATGACCCTTGACCTATGTTACCACTCTCAGATCAAGACACAATCACCCTTCTTCCTTGATTATTCAATCTTCCTTATTTTGAGATCTTCTCTTCACAGTATCAAGACATGACCACTAAAGCATCATCCAAACATAGAGATGCATCTTCGAACTGTGGCCTCACAAAATTTCACATCATACCTTCACATTGTCACTAGCACCGAGTTGCACCATGTAGAATTTAACGATACCGATCATCACAACATGACTATACCACCGAGAATTGCACTTAGTAACATGAAGATCAATCACTGTGATAACATCACCTTATCATAACAACATTGAGACCACTGTGATATATCCACATAACAGATAATGTACAATCCGAACTGCGGGTATGCTGAGAAGGTCCTATGGATGATCCACACATTTCTTACTGTAATTACCCATCCAAGACTACAATCATTACACCGAACTTTACCATGGTTGATCCACATCTCTTTTGTTGGAATGTGTAACTAGGTTTGGTCTTCATAATGACTTTTAATTATGAATTTATGTAATGAATAAGACAACGATAGTAAAATGTATTTTTGTAAAGCTTGCTTCATGGGTTTCATGAGCAAGGAATTTTTATAGGTCAAAGACTTCTTCTTGATGTATTTTATGAATTTGTCATCTTATCATAAATTTATAATTTAGAGTCATGTATTTGAAGGATTGTTATACTTGTAAAGGTAAAAAAGTATGTCTCAAGACCTCGTCAAAATTCTCTAGAAATATGCTAGAATATATCCCTGAACAAGTCGACTCAATGTGCTGCAAACATTCCTTGTTAAGTCACCTTAATGGTCATGTCGGCTCACAGAATAGACACAACTGTTCAATGAGTTAGGTCGGATAATTACAAGGTAAAACTACTATAAATACCCCAGTGGACTACGCAAAAAAGATAGCAAAGAGAGTTTGGATTGGTTTGATATTTTTGGATAGATTTTGTTCTTTCTAAGTGTGTAAAAGGAGGACAAGCTAGCAAGGATCAAGTCTGTAATGAAGTGCAAATTAAGGTATGAAATGGAAACATAGAAGGATATTATTATAGCGCCAGGAAAAGGCTTACATAGTACTTGGTCTTGGGTCTATCTACCTCAGCAAATGATCCACAACCTCAGAAACAATAAGGACTGCAATTAGTGCGAGAAAAAGGTAAGCCAAGTGTTGTAATAAAGTGCAGAGAAGGAGTATCACAAAACAAGTACAAAGGGTCTGCAAGGTTTGCAAGATCTTGGGTAAATATACAAAGGATATCTCTGAAGTAAATAGACAACATAAGGAAACTCTACAATGGATGATGGTCTAAGGTATGTACATTATGAAGGAAGGACATAGTCTATGGCATCAAGGCAGAAGAATGATAAGTATTCCCTAGGAGACTGAGAATGGATCAAGGAAGCCAGTAACTTGTCTAAGGACTGAGTTCCTCAATTTTGGTGCAGAATGGTGAAGAACGGTGCAAAAGGGAGATCAACATAAAGAGCCAAGAAATAACAGTGACAAGGTCTTATAGGCATACTAGAGTCAAGGGTATAGGTCATGGTAATGGTACTTTTCAATTGAAGATCTATAAGAAGCATTACTTGTGGGCTTTCCTCTCCAAGAGGGAGAGGTTTTGGCCCTGGCTTGAAGAGCCTAAACTTTGTGTCTCTTGTGTTTTGATAATTGACTCGATGAAAGACATAATAAGGTAATAAATAGAAGATTTAAGTAACAAAAATATGTTCACAAGTGATTATTAAGATGAGAATTGAATTAAACTATGCCCTACCAAATTCTCAACATGGGATGAGAACTAAGGTGCTGAAGACAAAGGGCTATTTTACAAGAAGACACATAAGGATAAATTTTTCAAAAGGACACTAGAATAAAATTATGGGAAGAAGGTCAAAGGTCAGTTTTCAAGGGAAAAATAAAAGAGATCCACACTAAAGGGGTGCTGGAAAGTGTAACTATGTTTAGTCTTCATATTGACTATGTAATTATGTATTTATGTAATGAAGAAGACAAAGATAATAAAATGTATTTTTTAAAATCTTGCTTCATGGGTTTTGTTGGCATATGAGTGTACAAACTGAAGCCTTTGTGGGCGTGTGAAAGTATAAGTAGGACAAGTGATAAGCAGAATGACCAAGAAGGGCTCCGCACAGCCAAGGTGGTAGGTTCCTCATCGCGCAACTCCCGGTGACCGCGCAGCCCATAAAGCGATGGTGCAGCTCCTCAAAGTGCATAAATGCCCATTCCGCCAACCATTAGACAAGAGGGAGCCAACGGAACACACCCGCCGGAAGGAGTGATGTCAGCCGACTGACTGACCAATCAAAATGGCTTTGGGAATTGAGGTTTTGATTCGACAAGGGGTTTTCGACATGACGAAAGGCCCATGGGGACCACTTGTCCTGCGATAGAGCATGAAGCAACACAAAGGTAATCAAGGTAAGGTAATAGTCCAGGTACGAAGCCAGTACCCTGTGACGGGCATGTGGCTTCTCACCCACCCCGTTGCCTTTGGCCAATCCCCTTGTGCCATGTGTCTTCCTGCTGACGTCCTCCTGACATCATCCCTCTAGTTGTCACCATCATCCTTACCCTAAAAGGACTATTTTACCCCTGGTTTTCTTGGTCGGCCGTTGTTTCTTACCGTGTACAGTTCTTACAAAGTTGAGCACCAGGGTAAAAATTCGCAGTCTGTGCAGCTCTTTCCTCACGTTGCTCTCGTCGCCTCAGGTATTTGGTTGGTCCCCTATTATTTTATTTTACTGTTTGGCTAACTGTGGTTGAAAAGATTAAGAAAAATGCTCCTGAAACCCCGCAAGACCGAGAGGCCAGAGCCACGCCCGGACCTGAACCACTCATGGACTCTCAAGCCCAGTTCTGTGATACCATTTACCCTTTCAATTTAGATAACATGCGGTTCAAGCTTCTGGGCTACAAATGGCCAGGTGAGGACCTGTTTAGGGTTTTTGACTTAGGGCTTTACTACTAGATTCCCCCATCTGTCCATCACTTCCCTGAGTTTATAGCCTGGATGGCCGAGGCTTACATTGAGTGAAAGGGTCTATTTCTTTCCACACAGGGGACTAAGATTCTTGAAATCACCCCTCAACTGATTGGGAAAGCCCTGTGCTATCCTCCTTCTCAGGACTGTGTTGAATTCACTGAGGTAACCCTCATGTATCACTTCTCGAAACTTCTAGTCGTGAAGAAAAGGGGTTTCCTTGAGCTAATTATCATGTCTCACAGGTCTACTCTCCCACCCACTGAGACCTTCTCTCTTTCTCTCTTCCGCGAAACCATACAACCCATCCTAGCAGTCATTTCGGGTATGTTGGAGTTGGAAAATGCGGGTTGGGTAACTAATGCCTGCCTAGGGTTCCTAGACCTCATGATGGAGCCTAGGATTCTAATCAACATTCCCACCTTCCCGACCTCTGCCATCCAAGCTCAATTCTAAGACCTATCAACTTCAAGTTGTTTTAGGTACTATTCTTTGGTGTTCTATTTGTTCTTGGTCACGCATGCAAAAAAGTTAGAGGGCTTAGGCCTAGAAAATTTCTCTAAGTAAGGTGTAGAGCCAAAATTATTTTTCGAATGGAAACTATCGGTTCACCAACACCCCAAAGGAAGCGGGGTACATGAAGTTCATCACGGATTTCATGTCCAGGGCCTATGAAATTATACATGGTAACCCTCCACTTAGGATTTTTCCTGAAAAAAAGTCGCTACTCTAGTTCAATGAGACAAAATGTGTCAAGGATTGGTATTTGTTCGAGAATTACACTAAAATCAGGGTTTTTGGTTTTGAAATTCCTTCTTTCCATCTACCAAATTTCATGCCCATGATAATCTTCGTCCTCGAGTTCATCAGGCAAGTCCTGAGTGCAGACCAAACTCATTTTGTGCCCATGAAGAAGGGATATATTTTAAAGCTCTCGAGCGTGGTAAGGCCATTTACTATCATCTCAAGGCATGCACTTCCCCTAGCTGAGGGGCTGCTGTAGAAGATAAATTTCCTACAAGGAGATGTATGGCACTATGAGCCTAAGGGATTCATTGAACACAGAAGGAAGAAGATTAAGTCTTCGACATATGAACATGAGCCTAGAACTCTAGTAGAATGGAAAGCTAATTCTGATTCGTGGCCTTTGGATACAGAGATGGAGGCCAACTCCCCAATTGCTGAAGGGAACTACAAAGGAGACAATGCACATAGCGATATGGAAGTCCAGGACCAGGGAAGTTATCAAATGGTACATGATTTTATGGATGTGGAAGAGGAGGGGCACATTAGCAAAAATTAAAGAACAGAAGGACCTGAAGGACAGACCATGGAGCAGCGAGACGAGGTGGTCCTGGAATATATTAATTGGGGGAAATATAGGCCAATATTCCAAGTGTCTTTAGACTCTGCCTCCTTGAAGGCACCTTCATAATATTCACAGATAGTCACCCCCACGAAGGGTCCCTCAGAAAGGGATACTGGATCAGGAATGGACTGGCCATTGGGAGAACCGATTGAAGCAAAGAACTAGTCGGCCAGGGAAAGGTTGAAGGTAGAGCTGGCCCAGTGTGTAGATAGGCACCATACCAAGATTTTGATAGCTCTTAACGTGGAGAATGAAAAACTGGTAGTTGCAATACAAAACTCAACTTCTCACCCCTTTCCTTTCAGTTCCAAGTATAAGGCCCTGGAAATGATACTCGAGTTGGCTTCCATTCCATTGTCAACAAGTTAAATCTACATAAGGCTATTGGAGAGATGCTTCGTAACAAGGTGTTGAAGCACACTCTTGCTTTGGAGAAAGATCAGAGATGACTGGGTAAGATGTTGGCTACCCTGAAGAGAGAAAGGGCGAATTCAAAGGCCCTTTCCAAGAAGTTGGCGAAATACAAGACAATGATAAGGAGTAAAGGCTCAGATTAGAACGCAACCATACAAAATATGCTGTAGAAGACAGAGCTGGAAGTGCAAGAGCTGCGATGCAAGTTAAATTTTCCCGGCTTAGAGCACATTCAAACAACAAATTTGGATTAAGTTGAGAAGGAGAAGGAAGCCCTCCCAGAAATGCTCATCTAAAAGGATGAGAGATAACAGAAATGAAGCAGAGGATGGATGAGCTCCAACATGCACAAGAAGCTCATGTCTGTCTGATCCTCGTGCCTGAGGAGCCACAAAATCCTTCAAAACACTTGACCAAGGCCTTGGAAGAATTGAAGGTTTTGGAAGATGAAACCTGAACCATGTGCAGATTATTAGAGGAAGCTGAGGAAACTCTGGAAGAAAAGGAAAATATGATCTCGTCCCCACAAAAAGAAATGGATACTACTCTCAGGGAATCCTAGGATCTAAACAAATCAGTCAAAAAATTAAAGGCACAGCTCAAAGGAAATATTTCCTTGGTAGAGGTTAGATAGATGATCTGAAGTGAAGTTATCAAGGAGGTAGAGGACCACTGGGAAAAAAATCACATTGATAAATGATAAAAAGAACGCTATCCGTGATTTCAAGGTGCAGATGGATGCAGGTTGCCGAGAGGGAAATGAGAACGTGCTGATCGCGCATGGATACATACAACTCATCAACGAGCTACCCACTGAGGAATTGGGCATGCATGAAGTGGTTGACCATTTTAGAACGGTGGTGGAGATCATGAAGATGATACAGAATGAGGATGCATGGGTAAAGGCAGCTAGCTGTTTAGGGATAGTTACCAGAAGGGTGGAAGTGTTTGATCATGAGTGGAATAAAGTGGTAGAGGCAGGATTGCCAACTTTTTGGGACCCTGTAGGCATGCTGTTCCCTTGGGCAACATATGAGCAAAGGATGACTGAGATCAGATGCAGGGCTGACTCAGCTTTAGAGAAGACCTCTTGTCTTAAGGCTGAGACTTTGGTGGCATATCTCCATAAGGAATTTATGTTACTTTCCAAGGTTAAACAATTTTTCTCTGCCAACCTTGATTATTCAGAATCGACTTAGCTGTGGGCACTTTTTGAACTTTTCAAATCTGCACCCTTACCCTCATAAATTATATGGTAGAGGTGTTACGAGCATGTTCATCCACCAGTTGTGTCCAATTCACAATTGAGGGTGCGTCTAGCATCTCACCATTCTGGTTCTTCTTCCACTCCAATGCAGCCACACACTTCAAGACCTTTTGCTACCTCATGACGCAATACATGAAAATTTCAAGATTTGGCCCCTGTGGCCTATAATTATTTTATTTTTATTTGCTTTTCAGTTATGATGTTTAGCTGGTGAAATCCTAATTTCACCCCTGTTGTTGCTATTTTCTATTACGAGAGTGTTTCTCATAACATGTTGCAGTTGGACCATATAATTTTTATTCTGATGTATGTACGGGCATATCAAGAAAGTATATTTGGCTAAGAGCCCGTAGAAGAAACTCTATAAGTAGGAAATTAAAATAGAATGAAATGGTTCTGGATTTTGTGGAAATTTTTGGGTCCATACTGTGTAGTATTTCATGTAATGCTATTTTGAGCTCTAAAATGCATATTCAGGAGAGCTATTTTTTTGAAGGCTAATAAAACAACTTTGTCCACGAATGGATTCCCATTGGGTTAATCAGCATTATGTATGTGCTTATCTTCTGTTTGTTTAATATTTTCCATTTTGTAATTTGATCTTCCATTGTCTCATTTGTGAAATGCTGGGTGTAAATGATTAAATTCATGAATTTGTTTACGTTATAGTTGAGGAAAGAAGACACTCATGTGTTAAGTTACTCTGCAACCTTAATATTTCTCTCCATGAGACTCCATATTCATCGATCTCCCATCTTCCACCTTTCTTCCAAATTCTCAGAAGGTTGGATTCTTATCACAAATAAGCCCACCTATTCAGAATTTCTTCTCCTGATTCCTCTAAACCATCGCCACATTATATTCAAAGGTCTGTTCATTAGTCCTTCACTTGGCCCATTTCAAGCATCTTAGACACATGCAACCCCCGAGCCCATTTCGAGTGATGATTAGTTCGCATGAAGCTTAGTACCAAGATTCCTCATCTGTTCTGAACCACAGTCCCATGAATTCTAAATGGAGATACATTTTGAGGAGACTCTAGATAAATGAATTTAAACCCTCTGATTTTAAGATGTCTGAGGCACTGGTCTTTAGCAACTTAGGGCTGTCTCTAGGAGTGACAACAGGTTTCATGAGCAAGTAATTTTATTATAGGTAACTGACTTCTTCTTAATGTCTTTTAGGAATTTGTCATCTTATCATAAATGTATAATTAGAGTCATGTATATGAAGTGTCACACATGTAAAGTTAGTGATGTATGCCTCAAGACCTTGTCAAACTAGATTCTAAACGTGGCTCAAGAATGGTGCTAACACCCCTGATCAAATCAACGTTATAATCAGTTGCAATACCTCTCCAAGTCGGCCTATAAACAACAAGAAAAGTTGACTTACAATCAGTGCAGATGACATAGAACATGTAATATTATTTATAAGTTTGAACAACTAATATACCCAACTATGCTGCGCAAAACCGAGAAAGAACATAGCTCAAACTCCTTTGATATTTTCGGACCTAATTTCAGGAAAAGTCTGTGGTTCATTTAGGAAAGGACTGTAGTGTTTAGTGCATCATTTAGTGCTGAAATCAATGTGTAATAGAAGGAATATAAAACGAAGATAAGGAGACCAATAGTAAATTAAAACTCTATGATAAGATATAAACCACAACAAAGAAAAGATCACTGTCTCAGATTACATTATTTTCTTGGGTAATTACACAGATTGGTAGTACATCAAGGAAGTGACATAGCACAGTTCAAAAGTGTAGCAAGTCTAGAAGCATTGGAGAGAAGCCGAAGAAGAAGATATAGATTATCAAGGATTGTGAAGTTGATCAAGTTTCTCTAAGAGACCGAGTTCTCCAGCCCTGGTGCAGAACGGTGCAGGACGATGCAGAAAAGAAGGATAAAATTAAGGAGTCAAGGAAGAAGTACTGAAAAGGTATTGGAGGCATACAATGGTCAAGGGTTTGTGTCATGGTCATGGTACTTGTCAACTGAAAGTATATAAGAAGAATTTCTTGTGGGTTTTCCTCTCCAAGAGGGAGAGGTTTTGGCCATGGATAGAAGAGCCTAAATTTGTGTCTCTTGTGTTTTGGTAATTGAATTTATGAAAGACATATTAATCTAAGAAGAGAAGACATAAGTAAAAGAAGTAATCCCATAAGTAATTACTAAGTAAATAATTTTAATTAAACACTACGCTACCAAATTCTCAACAAAGGGAAGATACCTCCATTCAAAAGGAGGCTTGCATAAATTGGAAAAACCCTCAGGCTATATCAAAGACCTTATACTCCAAGTTACTTTAAAGAATAAATGCAAGAAGGTGGCCTATAGCTATCTCATTTTAAGCCAAGTCAACAATATCAAATAAATCATCAAATCATCTGTTTGCTGAAAGCCATCTTTGATCATCATCATCATCGGATCCAAAGTGATTCACCACTTTACACCACTCTTAAAGAAGTATCTATAAGAGGGAGCTCATGCTTCTATCTACATCATCATCAATAAGGAAGCTGATAGAAGAAGAAAATCATCTACTCAAGTAAGTATCTTTATGACTTTATATGAATCTATCAAAATGTATTCTTTGCAAATAAAACAACAAACTGGTTAGGGTTTCAAACTTTCTTGCATGAAAGAAAAGGACAATGAAGTCATGCCAAATACATGAAGGGAGACATAATATCCCAGATGATTCTCATAGAATCCATAAAGGAATCTATCATTCCTGATGTATCAAAACTAGAATCTTCAAAAGAAATATATGACAAAATTGGTGGAGCTATTATCATAATTGGGAGAAGAAGTGTCTGATAGTAAAATGACTACAGTGGTGCTGAATGCTCTACTAGAAGAATGGGGAAACTTCACTTCAAGCATATATGGAAGAAAGAAACAACAACATTTCAATATCTATGGTCTCTATGTAAAATATAGGAAACAAGATTGAAAGCCAAATTTGATACAAGACCAAGTGAAGAAAATCAAGCCTTTGCAGCCATGTCTAGGAAGAAAGGAAGATTTGGTAAATTTGGTCCTCAACATAGAAAAATAAATATGGAAAAGGTACGATGCTATGGATGCAATGAAATTGGGAACTATAAAAGGGATTGTCCAAAATCTAGAAAGGACAAAGGAAGAAGCCCATATCACGGAAGAAAGGGGAGAACCTGATGCAAAGAAGTCTAATAAAGAAGAAGAGAAAGACCTCTACTATGATTGAGATCATCTTCCTCTTTAAGAGTTTTATCTCTGTTGTAAAATAGTATGTTAGGAAGCATTAATGCATCACTATAGAAATGAAATCATGATAAAAGCATGGAAGTATCACTTGTCATAGGAGGATGTATACAATACAACTATGCTATGAAAGAAGTGACTCTTGGGAACCTCACTTAAAACAACTTTGATGGAAGGCAATCATCTAGATCAAGGGTCGTCATTCAGTGATCAATATGGAAGCAAGTGTTGACATTTTATAGTGGAGTTGTATTTGGATTCACTGGTTAGAAATAAAGAAAAATGTTTCATCGATAATTCTATCTTTCAGAATTCTGGGATTAACATGTGATGACATATTGATGAAGTAGGTCAAGGGGAATGAAATTCTTCATTCTAGAGAAAAATACTGCAGATTGAATCAAAAGGGAAAAATAGATGAGGTGCATGTATATATATGCTTACAATGAATGCTATGAAGTCATGTCATATGGCTTCAGGTAATGGACTTCTACCTTTAGAAGTATGATCAAAGAAAGTAGAATCTCTTCCGACACACATGTTTCCAATAATAGATGAAATCAACATAACATGTGCTCATATGGAATATGAGGTTTTTGTGTACAAACAAGGAACTGCATACTGAAAGTTCTTGGGAATGAAGTAAAACTGTGTTGATAAAGAAAAGAAGAGATCATGAAGTGCAACCATGATAGGAGGTAGTTATCATCCAACAACCAAGAAGACTTGACTTAGAAATATCATGGGAAGATATTTAGACTTTGATAGAAGTTTGGTAAAGATGAAGACCCTTGAAAAAAAAATGTTTAGGAGATGTGTCAGTCTGTATGAAGGATTTCGAAGCCTATAAGAAGATGTCATGGTGAAATATCATCACTTAGGTAAATTTTTATTTAAGAGTGCATATGTATATGTATATATGGATAAGTTTATGCAAGGCTGCTAACCATATGAAAGGATGAAATATCTTGGGAAGAAATATGGTTCGAAGGAAATCAACATGGCATGGAGATGGACCAGATGAGAAATACTGATGAATCCCTTTATGATAGATGACATGAATCATTGATGATTTGTGCCCTATGAAGCTATTCAAAAAGTTACTCCTCAATATCAAAAAAATTCATGACATCGAAGGGAGGAATTCTTCATGAGCAATTGGGTGTCTCACCATTGCTGCTGCAGGTCCCTGGTTAAGAGGGAGCCTAGTGCTAAGTTTATTACTTGGAAGATCATTCTAAGATGCTTTTAAGAATGCAGCTCCATTGCCATCAAGAGAGAAGAAAATGCCTCCACACATTGTGTGTATAATGAACTCCAAGTCTCTCCAATATATAGGCATCTTTGAGGGTGTGTGACACGTCCTTTAAGAAATTTAAGTCTATATTATATTCCAGGCCAACCTAGCACATAAATGGAATAAATTCAAAGTACATGTTCTGCTCATCCAATCGAGATGATCTTTAGATCAATCTTACACCTCTCCGAAAGATAAATCCAATAAAAATATTGGGATTGTTATCTGAGCAACACAGCCCGAAGTTTGGACCTAGTTGCCAAAATTTAACACTTCCTCTCAACTAGGGAGAACTTCATCCACTAGTGCAATCCAAACATTGTGCGTCATCCCGCCGTAACTTGGTTTGCTGGCCTCTTTATTTCAGAACAGAAGTGGGTCAGTCACCAAGACATCGTTCCCAACTAACAAATTCAGCCCAAACGTTTGAAACCTCTAGAGGACTCATAAAGAGTCTCATACCAACCCAAAGTTGGTTTACCTGACCCGAATTCAGTTGGAGGTCCGAAACCTCACTAGACTTAAGAGAGTCATATACTAACCCAAAGTTAGTTTCACTGACCCGAAGTTAGTTGGAGGTCCGAAACCTTGCTAAAATTGATCCCAGATCAAGTGGTTGGACATGTTCCATCCTAGACCTAGAGAGTATGGCAATATCCTATGTGTCCATTGGTCTTGCTATGGTATCTATTCTCATTTCCCACCTCATTGGCCAAATGAGAGGTACTTCCCATGAGTCTGGAACTCAAATGGGTAGGATGAATATGGGGCACATATCATGAGAGGCAAACCAATTCAATCATCATAAAGGTGGGGCAGAAGCACACCAACAAGGTTCGACAAGCCTAGCCCTGTGGTTGCTTATAGCTTCGAGGAACTATCCCCAAGGCCCCCCAGAGCTCCCAGAGCTCATCGTCCAACATGACCCTTAGAATAGGGTCGTTCCACAATTCCAAGATTCTCATGGAAGGTTAGGAACATGACCTTCCCCAAGGGAATTGTGAGAATATTTGTGACCTATTCATTAGTTCCTATATGATCGAGCCTTATGGTGCCTCACTGTACCATATCCCGGATAAAGTGGTACCAACCATCAACATGCTTGGATCAATCGTGGAACACCGGATTCTATGACAAACGAATCCCCCTCTTGTTATCACAAAGGATAACGGTGGCATCTAGCACATGGTCGAACAACTCACTGAAGAGCTTTCGCAACCAAGTGACTTCACAATGGGCCATACATGCTACATTGTATTCGGCCTTAGCAGTGCTCAAGGCTATCGACTTCCATTTCCTGCCCGAAGCAGATCTACCTTTGAAGTAGCATACAGATGTGCTCTTATGATCCACCACACTGCTAGCCCAATCGGCATTAGTATATCCAAGGAGTGTCATGCTTTCGGCAGTGTATCTTAACCCATGGTCTATCGTGCCATAGAGATATCTCAATAGTTTCTTCGCACCAACCCAGTGAATGTTTGATCAACCATGTTGACTTAGAGTGTTCACTACACAACATACATCTGGACGGGTGTTCACTAAGAACATCAGAGCCTCTATGAGTTGAAGATACTCGGTAGGATTTTCTAACACTGGCCCAGCAGCGCTGCCACTCAACTTCTTAAAGTTGAGCTTCATCGGTGTCGACATGGACTTACAGTCCACCATATCAAATCTTATCAGAAGCTTCACAATGTAAAATCATGAGGTCTCTACCAGACCTCCAAGCCTAGGAAGTAGTGCATCAGTCCTAGGCCCTTCATTTTGAACTCAACAATGAGCTCCCTCTTGCACTGATGAAAGAGAAGGTCAACACCTGTTAAGAAGAGGTCATCCACATACAACACTAGAACGAGAGGATTTTCTCTATCAACCTTGAGGTAAAGGTTCAGATCAGCATTACTACGAGTGAAGCCCAGCTTCATCAGGTAGCTATTTATCCTCTCGTACCAAGCTCTGGGTGCTTGCTTCAACCCATAGAGGGCTTTCTTCAACCTGCAGACATGGGTGTTTGAACCCCAGAGGTTGCTCGACATACACCTCTTCCTTTATCGCACCATGCAGAAATGCGGTCTTCACATCCATCTGATGAAGAATCCATCCTTGCGTAGCAGCAAGGGCTATGATAGATCGAATGGTGGTATATCAGGCCATAGGTGAAAATATGTCATCATAGTCTATGCCTTCCTTTTGAGAGAGGCCACGGGCAATGAATCTTGCCTTGAAATTTTCAGCACCTCCATCAGATCCATGCTTGATCTTGTAGAGCCATTTCCAGGTGACAATTGCTTTGTCTTTTGGTATTGGAACCACATTCCAGACATCATTCTTCATTATGGACTTTCCAGACATCATTCTTCATTATGGACTCATACTCTTTGTGCATCACATCCTTCCAGACTTGATGCTTTACAACTTTCCCAAATAATTTTGGCTCATATTATACTCATGGTAGTTAGATACCTCTAGTATCTATATGGCTTCTTGGTTTTCTTCTGGAATTCCCCCCTTTGAAGTCATATATATTTGAGCCATGAGGGCCTTCTTTCTTTAGATCAGGAGCATATACAGTTATATTCTCCCTCTTAATTCCAGCTTCTCTTGTGAGAGAAGACATCTATTTTAAATGAGGGCATCCCTGACACCAACTTGGAAAGGAGTCTTATTCTCCCACACTCAAAGGCATCAAAGACTCATAGCCATATACTGTCATATAACTATCATGCATTTTGGAATGTATCATATACAATATTTGTTCAAAAATTCACAGGCTTTACTGATCATGGTTCAAGACTCCAACAACGTGATTGAAGGCTGCAAAAAATTCTCAGTTCACACTTGCAAGTTTATCATTACGCTCCAATGTAAGACTGATACTGTCACAAGCTTACAACTATTATGAATTTCGTAAACATGGGTGTCTGTCTATGTCACTATCATAATGACAGTGACATATAATCACAGATTTGGCTTCTCAAATTTGCGGTTACAGAACTGTCACCACTGACATATCATTGATTACAATGTTGCCATAATTTTACCGTACCCATCACTATCTTCTTCATCATTTTCATACTGCCATATAGTATTGAAGATTTAAAAATTCATGGTTATACATATTCTGCCATATGTCACTATCAAAAAAGGAGAATATATCTACAACCATCATCTTGTGTTAGAAGTACTCATACTTACCTTACAACAACTACCTATTATTTTGTGGAGATCTGTTGTAGCTTCCTCAAGCATCCCTTTGAGATTTTTTTTTACTGCAACTTATTGAACTAGGGATCCCAATCTGCCTTCTAACATATCATGATTCCTTCTTTCATGATCCTGCACTTGAAGTCTTCATCTACTACATCTGGCATTGCATCCTGCACTGCTTCCAGACCTGCCCATTTTTCATTCTTCCGGTCATTTCAGAAGACTGCTCCTAAGGCTACAAAAAATGGCCTAACTTAATGACAAATAAACTTCTCTTGTCACTATCCCTAGGGCTTATAGATTTTCCCATCTAGTAAAAAATATGACCACTGCATAATATTGCACCAAGGGCTTCTACAGTCAACCCTCTAAAAATCCTTCCAACTCAAAAAAAAAAAGATTCTTAGGGCTTCCAGATCTGCCCAACTACAGTTAATGGTTGACTGATCTAGAGCTTCATATATTTAGATCTTAGTTCAACAATTTGTCTCCTAAATTGCATAGATCTAGGAACAGATAATACAGATGTTCCAAAAATTGAATTGATCCTTCTTCATGCTAGTCAATACCTTATATGACACCTTTCTTTTACGCAGATATAGCACAGTCATAAGTGCAAGTCAACAATTTTTGTTCATCAGAACAAACACCTTCCCTTGATGATGGTATTTCATGGGCCAATTAATTTATCCGAATAAGAATATGTCAGGCTCGCTCGACCAAACACGCACAGTGACTCTCTGCTCTTTCCCTCTGCAAAATTTGTCCAATCTGATCATTGCGTCCAAGCCCCTGATTTCTCCTCCAGGATTAAGTGAAACTGTGTATATTGCTTAATGATTGCCTAATCAGCTCTGCTGACCGACGTATGATGCCTCCCACATAAATAATCAGATGGTCATAATTGACCTGAGCTCGACATATTGGGTGACCGGGGCATCCTTGCAACTCAAGTTTGGTTGATCCAGATTTATGTAGGAACGCAGCAGAATACAGAAATAACCATAAACATAGAAATACAATAGAAATAAGGCTTCATTTCATTAATATCAAATCACAGAAATATGCTTACAAACATGATGGAAATAAAATAGGTAGGGTGTTGGTAGTGAATCTCTAAGAAGAGATGTGGCGACTACAGACCTCTGAACTCTGTTACAATGAGGCTCGAGGGCCTATTTATTATGGAGAAACAATGGAGAACTCTAAATGTCCAAAAAACTAACCCTAAGAGATGAAGCGCCAAAAATATGGGCCCCATTTGGGTAAATTGGTGTTTCAACTTGTCGGGGACGTAACTTCGGCATACTATCTCCGTTTGGGGCTTCAAAACGGCTCCGGAAGTTCAGGACCTAAAAAACTGCTAAAAATAGTAAGTTGTGAAAAAAACTGAAAGAGACAATGGTGGCCACTAATATCCACCTGGATCATTCCTCCCCCCTTAGGAAGCAATGGTCCCCATTGCGTTGAGTTCCTCCATGAGATGAGGAAACTTCTATTGAACTTGGTCCCTGGTGAACCACTTTCCTTGGTGCAGGAGTTGGCCATCTTTGACAACCCGATACAGTTGGATCTTCTGTCGGCGAGTGTTCTTGATTTGCATGTCCATGATACAGTCTGTGGTGGCCTGTTTCATGCAGTTTGGGTTTAAATCTTTTGGTGTGAGTTCTTCTACAATGTCAGAGGTGTCCAATAGAGATGGGAAGTAGGGACGAAGGCAGTCTACATTGAATACTTGGTGTAGACCAAGGAATGGTGGAATATTGAACTCAAAGGCATTGTTCCCTACAACCTTGGTGATGGTGTACGACCCATACCGGAGCAGGTGAATCTTTTGGTGAGGTCCAGTGAGGCGCTCCTTCTGCAAATGTAGATACACTTTTTCGCCCACCTGGAAGTTGTGTGTCACCTGATGTTGATCACGTCGTTGCTTGTACTTAGCATTAGCTCTGTCTAATATGTCATGAACCTGTTGGCAGATGTGATGAATGCACTCGATGAAGTTGTTTGCTTTGTCAGCTTCAGATTTTACATGAGCCGAATCGGCCTGAGTAGCTGCAAATGGCATGGCTACGTCAATGGGACATAGTGGCTGGAATCCCAAGCTCACCTGAGAGTGGCTATGGCCGGTTGAGCTGTGGATAGCCAAGTTATAACTGTGTTGTATATAGGGAAGACTCTCATCCCATGTGCATAATGTGTACAATCATCGTGTTGATGACTTCAGTCTGGCCATCAGTTTGGGGATGGAAAACTGTGGACTTGGTGAGCTTGGTGTCCAACATTGACCAGTGTCTGGACCAAAATGTGCTAAGGAACTTGCTGTCGTGATCTGATATGATAGACTGTGGGATCCCAAAGTGCACCCACACTCATTCAAAGAAGAGTTTAGCAGTGGCTTCTTCTGTGATATTCTTCTTGCAGGCTGCCATAATGGCCATCTTTGAGAATCTGTCAACGACCATGAAAACACAATCATTTACATGCTTAATAGAAGGAAGACCTGACATGTAATCCATGGAGATGGATTCCCAAGGTCGACTAGGGGTAGGTAGCAGAGTATAGAGCCCTTTCTTCTTGATAGTCGGTTTGGCAATGGCGCAGTACGGAATGCGGTACCTTTCACGACGTCATCGGGGTTCGACATTTCTCTTCTCGGTCTTTTTACTTTTTTATTTTCTGTTAAAGTTAACCAGCAACTTTCTCGACATGATGAAAGCACCCACATATCATGTTGTGCTCGCTTGAAGGAACACAAAAGTGTCCCCGGGGTGACATAATAGTGCATCTTGAAGGTGAAAATTTGAACACACTTCCCGATTTATCAAAATGTATGTGTAGCTGAATTCTGGATCACTCTTGTAGAGAAGCGGCCAATCAGAAGTCTCATGCCCACAAGAGTTGAGAACAATGGTTATGGTCATGATCGATTGTTGGATAAGGCAGTCTGCAACATTATTGGTGCTACCCTTCTTGTAATTGATGTTCAAATGAAATTGTTGCAGATATGTGGACCAATTCTGATGGCGATCGTTCTATAACTTCCCTTGTGTCTGTATGAACTGCAGGGGTCGGTGGTGTGTGTGGATGATTGTCTCCTTCCCCAAAATGTAATGCTTCCATGGAATACAAGCTTGCACAATGGAATACATTTATTTTTCATAAGTGGGATACTTTCGAACTGTGTCGGAAAATGTCTCACTGTGATATTCCACTGGATGCCCCTGTTGAGTAAGAACTGCCCCAATAGCATAGTCAGAGGCATATGTTTCGATCTCAAATGGTTGTTGCAAGTCTGGTAATGTGAGAACTGGGGCAGAATAGAGGCGATGTTTCAATTCTACAGACACCTTCTGTTGAGATTCCAACCAACATAATTTTTCTTTCGCTCCTCCCTTGGTGACTTGACTCAAGGTCCAAGTGATATGAGAGAATCCCGACATGAACCTGCGGTATAAATTAGCAAGACCCAGAAAGCTGAGAAGTTCTGTTAGGGTGGTTGGGGCTGGCCAATCCCGAATGACTTGGATCTTGGCTGGATCCACATGCACCCCCCTTTCATCAATAATGTATCCCAAATATTGAACCTGGGTCATGCCAAAAGTGCACTTCTCCAAATTGGTACACAACTTGTGTTGCCACAGTGTTTGGAGGACTTCTCGGATGTGGTGGAGGTGCTCTTCCCAAGTCTGGCTAAAAATCAGAACGTCATCCAAGTATACCACTACAAATGAGTTGGTGAATGGACGCAAGATGTCATCCATCAACCTCATGAAGGTTGTGGGAGCATTTGTAAATCTGAAAGGCACGACGAGCCATTAAAAAAGTACCTCCTTGGCTTTGAAGGCAATCTTCCACACATCAGAGGGTTCGATTTGTACCTGGTGATACCCAGACTTCAATTCGATCTTGCTGAAATATTTTTCCCCTTTGAGTTGGTCCAGAAGGTCATTAATCTGTGGGATCAGGTACCTATTCTGGACAGTGATCTTGTTCAGCGCCCGATAATCAATACATATTCTCCAAGTCCCATCCTTCTTCTGTACCAAGATGATCGGGCTCCCACAGGGTGATGAACTTGGCCGGATGTGACCTTTCTGCAGCAGCTCCTAAATCTGCCTCTTGATTTCATCATTCTCCAGAACAGAGCGCCTATAGATTGGTCCATTGGGTAGCGGCGCACTTGGGATCAGGTCAATGGGGTGCTTGACCTGACAGTGTAGAGGCACCCCTTTGGGTGAGGTGAAGATGTCCTCGTACTCCTCCACAACCTTATCCATTTGTTGTTGTCGTGTAGAGGAGCCATGTCTGGAGGTCGTGGCCACAGCCTTCTTCTTTCCCTGGGGGCAAATCATCAGGAAAACAAGTTTCCTAGTTTGGGAAATGAGCTTACTGCATTGTTTTGCAGTAACCAAAGAGATAGTGGGAGGCGGTGGTACCTCTGCTATCCTGTACAATTTATTTCCCAAAGTAACAATAATAGCACGAGGCCAGTGTAATGTTCCCAATTTTTAGCCTTAAGCTAAAATGGAACATTATAGTTGCACATTTGATTTTTGATTAATAAAATGGGTAAGGAGACACCTTATCCCACTTTAGATGAATAAATAACACTCCTCATGTGAAAAGGAGGAGAATAAAGCAATTGAAATAAACACCTAAGGGTGTGAATGGAACCCAACTCACTTGATTTAGTCATCTTTGACTAACTTCAACAGCGTTGCCCAAGGAGGAGAGGATTCCTAGAGAAGCTGCATAGTTTTGGAGGGAAGACACTCACATGAGGGTGGAAACCCTAATTGGTGGGACCATGGTGGAGAAGAGTTCCCTTTCTTTATATGGAGGAGATGGCAGCCCATTTGCATCATGTTTTGAGTTTAGAATTGGGTTTGCAAAGGCTTGCATCCCCGGGCTGTTTAGCAAGGTGATGGTGCCCTCGGACACTAGGGTGTTCCCGGTCGAGAATCCCTACCTCTTCCTCAAGGAAGGATGAGGATTAAGCTGCATATTCCTCAATCTAGCATTGGCCACAACTACTACCATCATCTACAGTGTTAGCTCTGCAGCAGAGAGGACGTTGTGTTGCTGGGGGTAGCAAAGGAGGAACTCATGGAGTCTCTCTTGACTTGCTCTCTTCAGTGGAGGAGTGATCTATTCATTGGGGGAGCTGCAAGGAGGATTCCCGGGCTTCATTATATATCTTTTTCACTTGGCCAACATTCCATCATCTCCCACTACGTAGTCCATGGAGGAAACTGCATTATTTTGTGGAGGCAGTGAGAGAGGGTTTCATAGAGCTCATCAGGAGTTGTTTTTGAGACAAGGGGATCAGCCCTTTGTGTTGGAGACATCATCAGAGGAGGGAAATCATATTTTAGATCAGCCACAGCCTCATTCTTATTTTGTATCAGTTGCAGTGAAACCTCAGTTGTCACATTTTGGTATTCTTTGACATTTCTAGCAATCTCTCATAGATTGGCTAGAATCTTGTATTTAAGCCCATCTCTTGTTATTGGGCTATTATTTGTATTCCTTCAGCCATATGTAAATTTTATGCATAGTCATCAGCTGCTACTCTCCTAGAGACTGCGTAGGCATGGTCCTCGAACATTTTGTGTAGTTGCAACAACTTGTGTATTTCAGGGTTTAGTCATTGGAGATTGATTCCCATAGCAAAGGGGATTCATTCCTCATGATATTTTCTGTATATTATTGTTGATATTATAATATGATGATGGCTGTAGTATTTTCCCTCTTATGGTACATTCATATTTGCAGAGTTTTTGATTATGTATTATATTGCTGTAAGCTCTTCCATTGAGCATTTTTTTAGAGAACTAGATTGGGGAGATCCAAATAACCCATCTCGAGTTATTTTTAATTTCATTTAAATTTGTGATGTGTATTTTAGGCTTTACCATGATGGTTGCAGTTACACAACAATTTCCTTGCTCTGACATCCTTAAGGACCTTGTAGTAGAAATTCCACGAGGTGGAGCCTTGCATATCCATGAACGGTCTGTGAAGGGCCCCGACTAACCTGGGAGATCTCGCTAAGGAAGGGCATATCTATAGTACACGATAAATCTCTAGAATAGACTTGTGGTGTCTCAACGAAGAAGGTGGAGATATACGAATATTCCCGATGGAGCAGAAAAGTTCAGTTTTAGACATTACATTTAAGTAGAGAACTTGTCAATCTTGGCTCAGAATGTGCACAAGATTTAACTCAGCTCCTCCATCCCGACAGAGACTTCTAAGACTTCTCTCCAAGGAGAGGATATTTATAGAGGAAACAAGGGAAAAGGAATGACGGAAGAGGAGGTCTCCCTTCTTCTTTTCCAAACCATTGAAGAAATCATTGAAAATCTTGATGAAAGGGAAAATTTGGAGAAATTTTCTGAAAGGGTTTGTGGATGAAGCAAGCCCTAGCTATTCTCATGAAGGGTGTGAGCATTCAGCCACACATGCAGATCCACAGTGCAATACATTGCCCATAGCTACTGCAAGAAGGATGGAGGGAAAGAGTTGAGGCCTTTGGAGGAGCAGCGCTGCAAACTCAAAGGTATGATTCATGATGATTGGTTTCAGAATTCTATTTCATGTCTTCGAGCAAATGAGAGATCATATGTTGAAGTCACAAAGATTTTTTCAAAGGGGATTGATGAAAACCAATGTGAAACATGGTGTGACAAAACTTCAAACACTTTGCATGCGTGGAAGGGGACCATGAAACAAAGATCATTCCATCTTTCTAGAGGGGGAGTAAATCAGGAGGATCTCTTGCTAGAGGCAAGACCCCCATTTTATGAAGGGCACTATTCCATTTGTTAGGTGTAGAGATATTTCTCTCAAAGGAAGGCCAAAGATCCAAGGCCTCTCATTAAGGAGGAGATACACTCACATGTTGGTAGAGAGGAGGTGCATAGAAGAACCTACAACACTGTACCATTGGAAGAAGAAGAAGAGCAGAAGGATCAACATGAAGGGATGATGGGCATTCACCCTTATCTACTTTAGAGTTTTTCTTCACATAGGAGAAGGACTGCACTACGCAGTAGAGAGAGAGGGACCTTCATTCCTCTCATATATACAGTCCACTTCCTATCTTGATGTATCACTTTTGGAGGCTTTCCACTTAGGAGGCCACTTGATCTAGAGATGATGAGAGGCATCATATCATTAGTTCACCACTCTTGCTTGTTACGGAGAGAGAGTGTAAGGAACATTGGAGGAATCCATCACGGTGAGAGAGTTTGAGAATGGCACCTGAGAGGAGGGTACACTCTCTCCATTTGGAGCACCCTTGTTCTCATCGGGTTTCTGCGCGGCGAAGATAGAGTTGCTGCGAGAGATGGAGGATGGCATATTCATGATGCGGAATGGCTGCTCCACATGGATTTGGTGAGGAAGAGGATAATTCCTTTTGAGAAGGACTCATGCATTGGAGTAGATAGAGTCCTCTTTGTGCTTGCATTAGCCAAGATCGAAGATTATTTGGAGGTGGATAGTCTCTTATGGGAGCTTATTTCAGAGAAATAATTTTATTTGAGCATATTGGGCGCAGTGGGCATGCCGTTTCTTTTGGGAATGACTTTGGCATGGGGGATGTCAAAGTAGCAGGCAGCAGTGTGAGGGAGAACCATATTGCAGAACACTAGCGTTGTCTATGTGGAGGATTGATCCTGGTTGGAGGACTCAGCTTTTGGTTGAGTATTCCCAGGATCTTGGTGCATGCATGAATTTTGATAACCAGGAGGGAGATGACTGATACAGATTTTATGATATGGTCATCTAACACTATGGTAGATTCTTCTTGACTAGAGTTTCTAGTCTCAAGGAGAAATTATTGCATGCAGCACATGAGGACTTCTTGGCTATGCACTTGGATGCATACTTTGCCTTGCTAGAGGAGTTCACTTGGGAGGGAATTCATCATGATCTTCATCAGCATATGGACAGATGCATAGCCCGGACGTTTTTGGAGAGGTTCGCTAGCAAATTTCCCTTATTGGAGGAAGGAAACGATGGGATGAGCCACATTTCTGACTCAAGGGTCTCAAGTACACTTAGTGAAAGTGTAATTTCACATTTGCCTCTTGCTTCCATATGAAAGCGACCTATTGTGCAGGAAAGAGGGTCATCCTTCTTGCACTTGGTATAATATACTAGCAACTACTTGTAGCCTTGATTTTATGGTTTGTGGGGCAAGCCACATGCTTCTTGGTGTGCACCATTGGCACCAAATTGTGATTTCATGTTTTCATCTTACGAGGAGATGTTGTGGCAGCAAAAAAGTGGCTAGTACAACACTTGTTACTTTTTATTTTGAGGTAGGCCAAGGAGGCACTGCGTAGGTTCCATGGGTGGAACTTTGAACCACTCTTCGGTTGTCATTTGACAACTTGCTTTCATTGTGTATTGCTCCTTGTATTTCTGATGTTGTACACTCATGAGGAGCATTATTTGGAGAGTATTGTATGTACAGCCCATTGGGAACATGATTCTCCCTATTATACATGCTTTATTTTGTAGGATACACCATAGGCATACCATGAATGCCACATTGCTACTTGCCCTTCTTGTGGAAGGGACCACTTGGAGGATTTGAGGAGGCATTTCATGGTTGGATTTCTTGATGGGGTAGCTTGGGCCATTCTTGGAGGCCATACCATGTCAGCCCAAGGACAGAGGCAGCTCCATGCACACCACAAATGGAGAGAGGGCCATCATGGGAAACCAGAACAACTCTCCATTCAGCCCCAACACATTGCAGAAATCATGGGTGAGATTTTCATTTGGTTGAGAGGATCATCATTGGGAGAAAAATTTTCCTGTGCATATCATCACTCCTACCTTAAGGAGGCCTTATCACAACAAGAAGGATTCCACTACACCTTCTATCTTTCCATGAGGAGCATTGTTGTCAACTTGCATACTTGGGACAGAACATTGGAGGAAAAATTTATTGCAGCATGTTTGAGCAGTGGTGGAGATCATTGATGAGGAGGCCATAAGAGAAGAAGGGGGAGAATTTTTGTTCTCTCTATGCAGTTTCTTGAGGGCAAGCAACATGTGGGAGGGGAGGACTGTAATGTTCCCAATTTTTAGCCTCAAGCTAAAATGGAACATTATAGTTGCACATTTTATTTTGATTAATAAAATGGGTAAGGAGACACCTTAGCCCACTTTAGATGAAAAAATAACACTCCTTGTGTGAAAGGAGGACAACTAAGCAGCTGAAATAAACACCTAAGGCTGTGAATGGAACCCAACTCACTTGGTTTAGTCATATTTGACTAAATTCAACAGCGTTGCCCAAGGAGGAGAAGCTTCCTAGAGAAGCTGCGCAGTTTTGGAGGGAAGACACTCATGTGAGGGTGGAAACCCTAATTGGTGGGACCGTGGTGGAGAAAGAGTTCCCTTTCTTTATATGGAGGAGATGGCAGCCCATTTTCATCATGTTTGGAGTTTAGACTTGGGTCTACAAAGGCTTGCATCCCCGGGCTGTTTAGCAGGGTGATGGTGCCGTCGGGCACTAGGGTGTTCCCAGTCGGGAATCCCTACCTCTTCCTCAAGGAAGGATGAGGATTGAGCTGATTTTCCTCAATCCGGCATTGGCCACAGCTACATTCATCACCTACAGTGTAAGCTCTGCAACAGAGAGGACGTTGTGTTGCTGGGTGCAGCAAGAGAGGAACTCATGGATTCATCTTAGCTTGTTTCCTTCAGTGGAGGAGTGATCTATTCATTGGAGGAGCTGCAAGGAGGATTCATGAGCTTCATTACAGATCTTTGGCACTTGGCCAACATTCCATCATCTCCCACTGCACAGTCCATGGAGGAAACTGCGTTATTTTATGGAGGCAGTGAGACAGGGGTTCATTGGGCTCATCAGGAGTTGTTTTTGAGATAAAGGGATCAGCCCTTTGTGTTGGAGACATTATCAGAGGAGGGAAAACATATTTCAGATCAGTCACAGCCTCATTCTTGTTTTGTACCAGTTGCAGTGACAACTCAGTTGTCACATTTTGGCATTCTCTGGCATTTCTAGCAATCTCTCATAGATTGGCTAGAAATCTTGTATTTCAGCCCATCTCTTGTTTTTGGGATATTATTTGTATTCCTTCAGCTATATGTACATTTTATGCATATTCAGCAGCTGCTACTCTCATAGAGACTGCGCAGGCATGGTCCTCCGACATTTTGTGTAGTTGCAGCAACTTGTGTATTTAAGGGTTTAATCATTGGAGATTGATTCCCATAGCAAAGGGGATTCATTCCTCATGATATTTTCTATATATTATTGCTGATATTATAATATGATGATGGCTGTAGTATTTTCCCTCTTATGGTACATTTAGATTTGCAGAGTTTCTGATTATGTCTTATATTGCTGTAAGCTCTTCCATTGAGCATTATTTTAGAGACCTAAATTGGGGAGATCTGAATAACCCATCTAGAGTTATTTCTTTGAGCTCATTTTATACATAGGAGTTTTATGATGTGTTTTCTAAGGCATCCCAACAATGGTTTTTCTTATTTTTACAACAGCTTCCTTATACAACATCCTCAAGGACCCTGTAGCAGAAATTCCCGAGGTGGAATATTGCATATCCATAGACAGATTCTGTGAAGGGCCAGCTAGCCTCAAGATATCTCCCTTCTTTTGAAGGGGACATATCCTATAAATTCCCCCATAGTCAATCTCTGGAATGGACTTGTGGTGTCTCACTGAAGAAGGAATTGGAATATCCTAAGATATTCTTGATGGAGCAGAAAGTTCCAGATTTGGAACATTACAGCCGGGACTCATACACAGCATGTCGCTTCCACAAGTATGGTTGGCCTAATAATACATCAGAAACATCAATAGGAGCAATGTCACAGAATACCTCATTCGTGAAGGGCTTGATGCTATAGGGAAGGCGACACTGTTGGCTGACGCTAAGATCCTGTCCTTGGTGAAGCCACCCGATGGTGCATGGTTGTGGGTGCACTGTGGTCGGCAAGCCCAACCGCTTCACGACATCTGCTAAAATGAGTTTCTTTTGGCTCCCATTTTTGACAATGAACCGTAGCGGGGAACCCTTTACCCACATCTGGGAGTGGAAGAGACGCTCTGCCTCCTCTGGATCTTCTGGTTCCTCCTTTTGGATCTTTGTAGTGGCAACAATGGCGTTGGGCTCCGCATCAATAATCTGTTTCCCTTTTTCATTTACCTTGTCAAGTTTTGATTCAAAGTCGGAGCATGCATATAATTCAGAAGCCCTCATCTCGACCACCAGCGACTACTTGGCCTGACACACTTGTGTTGTGAGTGGAGCTCTTATGGAACTCACACCACTTTCCCGTGTCATTATTTGGCTTCACGATGTTGTTATTTTCTTGTGTCTTTGTCAGGTTGTCTTGGGCCGCCATGCCTTGGCTTTGTCCTTTGTTATACAGTTTGGGGGCACCTTTCCCTTGCTTTTGATTCACAGATCCAAAGTATTGCTTCTTCTATTTGAATTTCTGCTCAATCTTGGTAGCATACCGGTATGCCGTACCAAGCGAGGAGATGTCGAGGAACTCCATTTCCTCCTGAATGTATCTATGTAGACAACCACGGTAATTTAGCACCAAATGTTTCTCTGAATCTTTGATACCCAACTTTGTGCGCTGGGTATGGAACTGATTCGTTAGCTCATGCACATCTTAATCCCTTTGTTGCTACAGCGTGGTCCATTGTATGTACTTGTCCTCATAGCTCCCCACGAGATAGTATTATTCCTTGATGACATCTCGGAAAGAATTCCAAGTGGGTACAACTAAGAACAGAGAGGGTTTTGTCTTGTCCTTTTTCTCACAGTAGGTTTCCCACCAGTCCTTGACATGGGGGGTAGCTTTGAGGAGTGCAAAAATAATCTTCTCCCGGTCGGAAAAGTCATGAACCGAGAAATATCCTTCTAATAGATTCAACCATCTATCTATGACATCTGCATCTTTTTGAACCTCAAATATGGGAATGTCAAAGTTTACTTGTACCTTAAAGGGAGTCGTGCCTCCAGAGTGGCTGTTGGATGCAGATGCGCTACCAGTGGGCAGTCGTTGAAGGATTTAGGAAAATTTATCCATCATCGCGTTCCTTTGTTTTTTGAGGGCCTCCTCGAGCAATATTTTGATAGGATCTCCTGCTCCCTCATCTTTCTTTTCGTCCCCCATGGGTGTCTGTCGGGGTTTGCGAGGCTGGTCTTGCAAAGGTTCCACCAGATCAAGCCCTAACTCCTTATACCCCGACCTCGTTGGGGACATGCAAAGAAGGATTGAAAAAAAGCAGACCGCTCTGATACCACTGACCTAGATTTATGTAGGAATGCAATAGAATACAGAAATAACCATAAACATAGAAAGACAACAGAAATAAGGCTTCATTTCATTAATATCAAATCACAGAAATATGTTTACAAACATGATGGAAATAAAATAACTAGGGTGCTGGTAGCGAATCTCTGAGAAGAGATGTGGCGGCTATAGACCTTTGAACTCTGTTACAATGAGGCTCGAGGGCCTATTTATTATGGAGAAACAATGGAGAACTCTAAACGTCAAAAAAATTAACCCTAGGGGATGAAGTGCCAAAACTATGGGCCCCGTTTGGGTAAATTGGTGTTTCAACTTCCTGAGGACATAACTTCGGCATACTATCTCTGTTTGAGGCTTCAAAATAGCTATGAAAGTTCAGGACCTGAAAAAATGCTAAAAATAGTAAGTTATGAAAAAAACTGAAAGAGACAATGGTGGCCACCAATATCCACCTGGATCATTGGCCTCTGTGCATGAGATTACTAGAGCTCCCGATTTTCTTCAGTGACATGGTCGCATTAATGGTGAGCTTGGATATTTATTTTTTCTTTAGCCATGAATGTGTATTCCCACGTGGCTGGAATTACCGATTCAGGTTTAGTGAAATTCGGCTCTCGTGAACCAACAACTCAGTGGCCTAGGAATAGTTTGCTACAAATTTGTTGTGTTGCCATTAACACTGGTGTGCTTGGCTTCAACGAATTCAACGTTGATTGTTTGTGTCAACTAAATACCTTTTGCCAGTTCAGAAAAAGGTCCTCGACCTTAGCGATTCGACTGAAATAAATTTCAGCTCTTGTCGTCTTGAAAATTTCTCATTACGTGGGCCTGCTCCTTCGTTTCGTTCGATCAAATTATTGCTTCCGCCTCCTTAGCGTCGTTGCGTCATCCACTGAAGCCTTACACTCAGAATCAAAACACATCCACTTGGATTATACTGTGACCATCCTTCACAAGGGACCCACGCTCATGTAATCCAAGCCATAGTGTTATTAGACCCAAAGGTGTTGGCTAGAAATTTATTGTGGACTACCCGATTACTGAATGCCTCTACTTGGACAGGTAACTTAGCAGTTTAAACGTGACGTAGTGTTTTGGTGAGGCTATACCTACGGCCTACCTCAGTTTTCTGTGGGTCCCTAACAGCCCTCCAAAACAGCCTCTTCATACTTCTATTTGATCCTCAAACAAGACCACAAACATTTAGAGCGGTCTCATCCTTCAAGCTATTCTCCTTGGCCTCCCTTAATTTTTTGCGGCAAGCTTCAGTGAGGCTTCACAGGCTTGCAAAATTCTCTTTTAGGGACAGACCACCCATAAAAAAAACCCTTAAACACCTCTGAATGTGATCCTATGGCTCGACCTTCTATCCTTGCAACTAGGCCTTCATAACAGTCCTCAAAAATGCCTTACAAAGCCCTTTCCTCCTCGCTGTTATAGCCTTCCTTGCTGCGGCCTAGACAGAGGTATCCCTTTCCTTATTCACCGAGCTCTTCTCTTGTGATGTGTTGCACTTGTTGGATCAATAGATTGAAGATTGCGTTTCAACACAAATTGGGCTTTGTTTTCACCTCAACTCTGATACCATGTTAATTTTAGAACATGTTCTATGCCATTTCATATTAGGGCACAAAATACTAAAGCAGATAGAACATACCAATAGGTCGATGGAAGACAAGCCAAAATAGAGATAATGAATGATGGCATTACGACGATCAGCAGGATGCTTCTACCAGCAAAGTCTCCAATAGGTCATTCAGCCAAGCGTGTCACACACAACCCCAAGACAACCCAGACAAAGAATACTCCACAAAGACGCAACACCAAGAACACAGCTCCATTGCCATCAAGAGAGAAGAAAATTACTCCACACTTTGTGTGTATAATGAAATCTAAGTCTCTCCAGTATATAGGCATCTTTGGGGGTGTGTGACACGTCCTTTAAGAAATTTAAGTCTATATTATATTCCAGGCCGACCTAGCACATAAGTGGAATAAATTCAAAGTACATGTTCTGCTCATCTGATCAAGATGATCTTTAGATCAATCTTACACCTCTCCAAAAGAGGAATCCAATAAAAATATTGGGATCACCATCTGAGCAACACAACCCAGAGTTTGGACCTAGTTTCCCAAATTTAACATGATTTCTGTTGGTTGTAAAATAGTATGATAGGAAGCAGTGTATATTATAGCATCATGATCGAAGCATGGCAGGAGCTCTCGATGGAACAACTCCTAGAAAACATCACTGATATCATACTGATGGAAGGCAATTATCAAGATCAAGGGTCATCATGAAAACTGGTGTTGAAATTTTCTAATGGAGCTCTCTATGAATTCATTGATTAGAAAGAAATTTCATCAAGAATTCCATGATATAGAATTATGGGATGTGATGACATATTGATGGAGTAGGCCAAGGGAATGAAGCTCTTCATTCTAGTAAAACTTCTACAAGATGACTTAAATGAAAAAGGTAAGAGGTATGTATATATTTATATGCTGAAACTAGATGTTGTGAAGTCATGTCATATGGTTACAGCTCATAGACTTATATATATATATATATATATATATATATATATATATATATATATATATATATATATATATATATATATATATATGATTTATGAAGAAGGATCTCTCGGTGCACTGACAGATGAAATCAACATAATATATCCTCATGAAATATGAGGTGGTTGTATATAAACGAGAAATTTTTTTTAAGGTTCCTTGGAATGAAGAATGTGCAGAAAGGAAGAGATCATAAAATGCAACCATGTCAAGAGGCCGTTATCTTCCAGAAGCCAAGAAGATGTGAATAGGAGATATCCTAGGAGGATATGTAGACTCTCATAGAAGTCTGGTAAAGAAGAAGAACCTTGAAAAAAACATATCATTAGGAAATCTGTCAATTTGAATAAATTATGCCGATGCCTATAGGAAGATGTCATGGTGAAAGATCATCACTGAGGTAACCTTTTTTTTTTAAATTTCAAATGTATACATTTATCTGGCTTAATTTGTGTAGGGATGCTAATCATGAGAGAGGATGTATGATCCTTGGATATGATCTGAAGGAAATCAGTATGGCATAATGGTGGACCAGATGAGAAAGACTGATGAATCACTTTCTGATGGTTGACATGACTCGTGACTGAAAGTGATGAATGATCTGTGCCTTATGAAGTCAAAGGTTAAAGATTCCTCAATATCGAAATCCATAACATCGAGAGGAGGAATTATTCATGAGAAGCTAGGTGTCTCACCATTGCTGTTGTAGGACCCTGGCTGAGAGGGAGCTTGGTGGTAAGTTTATTACTTGGAACAAATTTGAAGTATGTCCTTCCTGTGTTAAGAGGGAGTGACGTATGTGCTTCTCTAATATGTGTCATGCACTAGACCAGAACTGACAACCGTAATTCTTAGTGAAGGCCATGTGGAGAGAATGGATAGACACATCATTTTGGTCTTCACCTAGAAGAAAAAATGGAGGATTGGGTAATCATATGGCATTAAATACTCTTTGAGAATGAGATATCAAGATAAGAGTAGTCGAGGACCGATATTCTTTGAGGGCTGGCTACCCAAGAGAAGAATAGTCCAAGAAGGTCATACTCCAGGAACACCTGGGTGGAGTATGTACCTTGGAGAGATAATTACTATGGTGTTTATAAGTCATGTGTCTCACCAAAATTTTAGCTCATTGTCTCGTTGAGAGATGGGGCTGTTAGTCAAGGCCTTGCACTAGGACACTGCTGGTTGATATGATGCTATACAAATGCGGTTATCAATCTGATTCTTCTTATGAGATTCTTCAGATTGAAAGTGACCATGTACCTGTATGAATAACTCCCTAGTTAATATGGAGTTTTGAAAAGTGTAACTAGGATAGACCTTCATATTGAATTTCTAATTATGAAAATAATAAGACAAAGATAATAAAATGTATTTGTTGTACTTGCTTCATGGTTTTCATGAGCAATAATTTTATTACAGGTTAATAGAATTCTTCTTGATGTCTATTTAGGGTTTGTCTTATGTTTATAAATATAAATAGAGTAATGTATATGAAGAGCATTGTCATCATTAAAAGCTCCAAGACCTTGTCATGAAACTTGTCAAAGAAAGGCTCTAACAAATCTCAAGATAAATATTCTTCAAATGCTAGAAAAGATGTAATAAAATTGGCACTATATGCAATGAGAAGTCGACCTCATAACAGTCATGTCGGCTCCCAAATAGTCACATCGGTTCAAAAATTCAGGTCAGATTATATACAGGGGAAAACAACTATTTATACCCACATATGATACACAGAAAAGAACAGAAGTTCAGACATCTCTGAGCTTCAGTGCAGAGTTTCTGAATATGTTTCAGTGCGGATTTTGGACCAGCTTCAGTGCATATTTTGGACAAGTTTCAGATTGGTCAAGATACATACTTCATTGTGGTATCTTAGTATAAAAGGTGATGTGGTCATCTCTGTATTTAAGTGCGGATTTATGAGTGTATAAAGTGAGAAGTTTGGAAGGTATTGTAGTTCAGATTGAAGTACACTTTGAAGTGTGAACTATAGTGCGAATTTTATAGAGAATTCAAGTGCAAATAAAAGAGAAGTAGATTGCAGATAGTTCTGGCATGACAACAGAGAACACTTCAGGCCAACACTGAGTTAAGGTCAAGGTCAATTCTATTATTTGGATCAAAATTAATGAACTGCAAATATATATACAACGTTCTAATATATATATCCAGTGAAGTAGAATTTTGTCTTGGATAATTGTATAGTGATATTATAGTGAAAGAAGATCATTAAAGAAGAAATCAAAAGGTCTTGGAAGCATCCATAGGTCAAGGGTTTGAGTCTTGGTCATGGTACTTGTCATTTGAAAATATATAAGAAGAATTTCTTGTGGGTTTTCCTCTCCAAGAGGGAGAGGTTTTTCTCTAGCTCTAGGAGCCTAATTTGTGTGTCTAATGTATTTTATAATTGACTTGATGAAATATTAAATAATCCAAATTTGAAAACGCATAAGAAAGCTCACAAGTAGTTATCAAGAAGAGAATTTGAATTAATCTATAGCCCTCCAATTTCTCTATAGAGAGGGAAAGATAGACACATCATTCTAGTCTTCACCCTGGAAGATAAAATTGAGGATTGGGTAATCATTTGGCATCTGATACTCTTTGAGAATGTGATAGGGAATTCAAGATAAGAGTAGTCATGGACCAATATTCTTTGAGGATTAACTACCCAAGATAAGAATATTCCAGTAAGGTCATAATTTTTGAACATCCAGGTGGAGTATGTACCTTGGAGAGACAATGATGAAGGTGTTTATAATTCATTGGTATCTCCAACATTGTAGCTCATTCTATCATTGAAAGATGGAGCTATTAGTCAGGGCCTTGCACTATGAAAATTTTAGTTGATATGATGCTATACAGATGCAATTACCAATCCGATTCTTATTTTGAAATTCTTCAGATTGAATGTAACCATGCACCATTATGAATACCTCCCTAATTAAGAGGGAGTGTTGGAAAGTGTAACTAGGTTCAGTCTTCATAATGACTAGTAATTATGAATTTATTTAATTAAGAAGACAAATATAATAAAATGTATTTTTGTAAATCTTGCTTCATTGGTTTCATGAGCAAGGAGTTTTTAAAGGCTAGATACTTCTTCTTGATGTCTTTTAGGGATTTTTCATCTTTTCATAAATGTATAATTTAGAGTCATGCATTTGAAATATTGTTACACTTGTAAAGGTAAAAAGGTATGCCGCAATACCTTGTCAAAATGATCTAGAAAGATGTTGGAAGATATCCCTGAACAAGTCACCTCAATGTGTTGGAAACATTCTTTGTTAAGTCGACCTAACAATCATGTCGACTGACATAAATAGACACAACTGTTCACTGGGTTGGGTCTACTAATTACAGGGGAAAACTACTATAAATACCTAAGTGGATTGCGCATAAAAGACAGTGAAGAAAATTCATATTGGTTTGATATTTTTGGATAAATTATGTGTTTTCTGAGTGTGTAAAAGGAGGACAAGCCAATAAGGATCAAGTCTATTATGAAGTGAAAATTAAGGTTTGAATTGGATGCATAGAAGGATCTTATTATAGCACAAGGAAAAGGCTTACATAGTACTTGGTCTTGGGTCTATCTACCTCAGCAAATGATCTGCAACCTAAAAAATAATAAGGACTGCAATCAGTGCGAGAATAAGCTAAGCCAAGTGCTGTAATAAAGTGCAGAGAAGGAGTATCAGACAACAAGTACAAAGGGTCTGCAAGGTGTGAAAGATCTTGGGTCAATATACATCGGATATCTCTGAAGTAAATACATAGGATAAGTAAGGAAACTCTATAGTGGATGATGGTCTAAGGTATGTACTATATGAAGGAAGGATGTAGTCTATGACATCAAGACAGAAGAACGAGAAGTCTTCCCTATGAGACTGAGAACTGATCAAGGAAGGTAGTAACTTGTCTAAGGACTGAGTTCCACAGTTTTGGGGCAGAATGGTGTAGAACGATGCAAAATGGAGATCGATATAAGGAACCAATAAAGAGCAGTGAAAAGGTCTTGTAGGCATACTAGAGTCAAGGGTTTAGGTCACGGTAATTGTACTTGTCAATTGAAGATCTATAAGAAGAATTACTTGCAGGTTTTCCTCTCTAAGAGAGGGAGGTTTTGGACCTGGCTTGAAGAGACTAAAATTTATGTCTCTTGTGTTTTGACAATTGACTCGCTAAAAGACATAATAAGATAATAAAGAGAATATCTAAGTAAGATAAATACGTTCACAAGTAATTATTAGGAAGATAATTGAATTAAACGATGCCCCACCAAATTCTCAATATCTTTCTTTGTTGAACCCATCTGAAATATCAGATATTGCACCAAACTGATCTTCTGGAAAAGGTATGTACTGTATCTCTGTTCTATCACCTGAAAACTCAGAGAGATGTCTGTATCTACTCACCGTGGAAATACAAAATCTTCAACCCCCTTTATATAGTAATTCGTTCATCTATTAAGTTGACCTGAGCATGTGAACCAATGTGTTTATTTATGTGAGCCGACATAAAAATTACATATATATTTGAGGCCGACCATGAAGAGATGATGATTTTTCTTGTCTAGTGGAGGGATTCTAGACAACCTCTAAGTGTAACATGACTTCATTTACGTGACTCTAATTATATTTATGACAAGATGACAAAAATCCTAAAGACATCAAGAAGAAAAATTTGACCTATAAATAAAATTCTTGCTCATGAAACCCATGATGCAGATAATAAAATAAATTCATTTTATTTTCCCTTGTCTCTTCTTTACATAAAATGATAATTACAAGTCATTATGAAGATGAAAATTGTTACACTTTTCAACACTCCCTCTTAACTAGGGAGGTATTCATAATGGTACTTGGTCATTCTCAATTTGAATAATTCATAAGAAAAATCAGATGGGTAACCCATTTGTATAGCATCATATCAACTAACATTATCGTAGTGCAAGGCCTTGAATAACAACTCCATCTCTCTAATATATCTTAAGCCCCAATGCTGGCGATACCAATGATTTATAAACACCTTCATTATTGTCTCTCTCTCAGAACATACCCCACTCGGGTTCTCTCAAAGTATGTCTAGTACTATTCTTATCTTTGATTGTTGGTCCTCAAAGAATATTGATACTTCCATGACTACTCTTATCTTGGAGGCCCTAATACATCCTCAAAGAGTATCGGATTCCATATAATTACCCAATCCTCCATTATTTCTTCCCATATGAAGACCAGAATGATGTGTCTATCTCTCTCTCTCCTCATGGCATTCACTAAGACTTATGGCTGTTAGTCTTGGTCTAGTGCTTGAAACATGAGATAGAGAACCAAAACTATCACTCCCTCGTAACCATATATGACCAATCCATTCCATAAAGGAATGTAACTAGGCTCCCTCTTAATCAAGGAATTGTGTCAACTTCATCGGTGTAAATAATGGGACACACAATTTCTCTAAAGAACTCCTTTCCTTGATGTCATGAATTTCTTCTTTGTTGTGGAGTCTTTATATTTTGGGACTTATTCATAGGCCACAAACCATCCAACAATTTCATCCATGAGTCATGTCATCATTCCATCAGAGAGTGATCCATAAATCTTCTCATCTAGCCTCGCTTCAAGTCATGCTACTATCTCCATACCATATTTCTTTCAAGGATCTTTCATCCTGCCACATGGCTATGATGGAAGACATCTTCCCTTTGGTAGCCCTGCATAAGCCCATCCAGATATAGTTCAAAATAAATATGAACACTTAAATCAAAATTACATTTGTAATGGTATTTCATCATGACATCTTTCTGTAGGTATCAACATCCTTCAACCACGTTGACACATCTCCAAAGATATGCATTGTCAAGGATCTCTATATTTTCCAGAATTTCATCCGAGTTTCCATATATTTCAAGGAGACTTTCCTAGTAAATTCTTCTTGGTCTTCATGGATGTTTATTGTCTTTACCATGGTTGCATGTATCATGATCTCTTCCTTTATTTCTTCACACATTTCATTCCCAGGAACTTCCAATTAGAGTTCCTTAATAGTTGCCAATCATCTCATACTTCATATATTTCCTTTATTTCTTCACACATTTCATTCCCAGGAACTTCCAATTAGAGTTCCTTAATATTTGCCAATCATCTCATACTTCATATCATAATATATTATGTTGATTTCATCTAGTGTGAACCATGCCTTTAGACATCCTTTTAGAGGAGGAGATCCCTTTCCTTTGATCATGCTTCTCAGGATAGAAGTAGTGATAAATGTTACCTACAACCATATGACATGACATTATAATATTAAATACAAGCATACATACCTCATTTTTCTTTAGGTCATCTAGGCTTCTTTCAACGACTTCCTTGATTGCGAAGGTCTTCAATCCCTTTATCTTATTTATGTGATCATATCATCACCCATGAATTCCACGAGATGGAGTTCCTGATGAAATACTTGTTTCCTCTCTAGATTAGTGAACCCTCTTATTAGGATTCCATCATAGAATCTTAAGGATCTTGCATTTCCTCATTTGGTAAATGTTTCCTTTTGATGTATGATGAGCCTTGTTATGGATGAATTTTTCCTTTCCTCCAACTTCCAATGAGGTTTACAAGAGATATATCCTTCTTCTTTTACTATCATGGATTTTTTTTTCTAAGATTCATGATCCCCATGATGATGTCAGGAGATATTTTTTTTAATGCTTCCATGATGTTACACTGCGTCTTATTATTTATTGTAGTGATATCCTATATAAGATTTAGGAGCCATGAAATTACCTTTTGTGAGGGAGACTATCTTAACCATAGTAAATATCTATTACTCTCTCTTTCCTTGAACTTCTTTTCTTTAGCTTACTTCATCCTTTCCGGTGATATGAGATTTCTTTATGTAATTTATAAGGCCTTTAACTTTCAACATTATTACCCTCAACTTGTCTTCTTCTATATAGCATAGATGACACTGTTGGAATGGGGTACCTTAGCTAATTTTTTGATATATATTTTGTAGTAACTGGTCTTGTGCAGGGGCTTTGGGGCGGGTCAAAGCCCCCAATGTATTGTAAATGGGTCAAAGGGTAGAACTAGAGTTTGCAAACCATGGTTTGCAGACCATAGGATAGCGAAGGCCATGATGATATAAATAGATGGATAGTTTGAGTCTAAAGGTAGAAAATAAGTAAGATTGATGCTAGATACGAAGCATGGTAAAACACACACAAAGCGAAAGATGAGAATTGATTTCCTTTCCATTAACCATAGATGTCTATTTATAGTACAATGGGGTGACTCTTGGATTCCACATTCCAAGGTCACTTGGAATCCATTTGTGACTGTTTGCCTTCCATACCTACCCATAAAGGATTAGGTGTCCAACATTTCCCCCCTTAATCCGAAGGGGTATGTGTGAGTCCAAGAAGAGAGTTGTAATACAAATCTACAAAGTATGCATTGTAGCACTTAGGCTGAATCAACTCTCTGAAATGTTGGCATAAAGAGGTGGTTTAAGGATGACCACCAACACTAGAATGCAACGCTTATTGCAATTCCCAGAACTCTTCCAAATCTAGTAAGAAGTTGAGGGATTCTGCTAGAGGAAGTGTCCCTCATATTTGAAGAGGGAGACCTTCAACCTAGAAGAAGGGAGGTCTACAACCTGTGATGGTTTTAGGATGACCACCAACTTTGGAATGCTTAATGCATTTCCCGGAACTCTACCAAAGCTGGCAAGAAGATGAAGTCTTCTGCTAGAGGAAGTGTCCTGAATTATTTGAAGAGGGAGAATATCAACCTCGCATGGATGGTTTAAGGTTTTCCACCAACCAAAGGAATGATCATGGGCATCCGTGTCTCTGGCTACAACTCTGAATTTGGAATGAAAAGTTGTGGCTCAGGTTCGCTTGAATTGCTGTGTCTTTGGCTACAACTCTAAATCTAGAATGAGAGATTGTGGCTCAGGCTTGCTTGATGTGGCTTCAAAGCTTGTAGATGATCACCATTTCCCCCCTTGTCAGGTACAAGGTGAGATGATTGCAAAAACTCAACTGCAATATTGTTCAATATTCTAGAACAAGTTTTGACATGCGACTTAAATATCATCTTGGCTGTTGATGCCCATTGCCAAGAAGCGATCCATCCAAGATGAATCTTTGTTCTTGTAGGAGTCCTGTTTTTGAAGCATTTGTGTGAATAATGGGTGTGTCGACCACAATTCTTGCATGGGTGAAGATCGAAACAATGATATTTCATATGGCCAACTCGATCACAGTGTTGGAATTTTTCAATTTGTTGTTTCTACTATGGAAGAGGAGCAAGATCTGGAATAGCTGAATGTGAACTATCATAACGGAATCTGACACTATGAAATTTTATGGGCTTGGAGTAGTCCTGAATATGAAAGGACAATTCCTTGTCATATCCAAGACCTATTCTATGCTTGTTATGGACAAGCTCTTCCCAAGGTATGATGATGGGCTTGGGAAGTGCATACTAAATTGCTGCATCTGCATGTAAATCTGCTCTTGTACAAGGAACTGAATGTGAATCGACTGCAACTTTATATTCTTGCTACTGATGGGAGTCCCTCTCAATTTTATGAATAGAAATAGGTTCAGAATGATGACTCTTTTGCTGAAGTTCATCTTGCTGGAGTTGAGACTCCAAACGAAAAAACTCAATCTTGTCTTGTTCATCTTGCAAGCAAGTTTGAATATTAAAAAGCACGTTCTTGCTCATTTTTACCATATCATGAACCGTGGAATGAATGAGGTTATGCAACAACTCTACTGCATCATTGATTTTAGCCCTTTTTCTCAATGACTCAAAGTTACACTTCAAACACTGACTGCAACTATGAACTAAGAAGAAATACCTACTCACAATGTCAGTACAATACAATGTCACTGCAAAATATTTTGTAAATGTGCAACAAAAACCATTGTGCAATAACCCTTTAAGGAAAATGATTTCTATTCTCTTCAAAGAAATGTTTTACACCAACAACTCTAATTTGCAGAGAACGAACCTCCAATGAGAAATACTCACCGCTTCATACAAATAAACTATTTGTATCCCTTCTTTAATGAATGGGAAGAATTGGAAACATGGACCAATGGTGTCCAAAGTTTGTTGAATTCACGTTAGATGTTGATATGCAATATATTTCACATAGATATGAAGATTTCTATTCTGGCTATAAGAAATCAAGGTGGCTTCCAAATTTCAACCTTCCATATAGAGATGTTGAAGGCATTCTCAATAGTTTAGCATTTGATATCAAACTTCGATGAAGACCAGAATTGCACAACACACAAATATCTCATTGACAATAATGCTCAGATGCATAGGAAAAATATCAACGAATTAAATATCACAGAATTTTAAAGAAGATGGAGGGACATTCCAATGCATAAGCGCAATTAATATATGCCTATCATATGTATATACCACTGTTCCATCGCACATATATAAACCAAGACATACAACGATAATCAGTCCACGGTATATTTAAAGAGGAGCAACTGCTCACTTACTTCCCAAAGCATGCACGACTGCTCACTAAATAGAATGGCTGCATATTAAGTAGAATGATCAGCCAATGCATACCTTTGAATAGAGTGAAAACCAATATTCTCTTAGCGCTTTTGGATTATTTCTAATGGGTGAACAAGAATTTTATTTTGAATGCGGTTGCTCTTTAATTTTGATTCAGTTGTTGGTTCCACTTTACATTTCCACCTCTGCTCGACTCCTCCGTCATCTCGCCTTCCCACTGCGCTCACCTCCCACAGCTATAGCAACACGTTGCCACCTCCTCCTCCTCCGTCTGCTTCAAATCTTCTAGCAGCTACAGATTATGAATCACCACCGGAACATGAAAATAAATAACCAGCTACCAATTCTCAGATCCCAATGTGGGGAAAATCATCTACTTCATTCACACAGTCCACGACGCTTTAGTTGCGCTGTGGAGGTTTATGGGTGGGAGATGAGTAGTGAGGGTGAGCTTTGGGAGCTGTGTATGGTGAGGGGGAGGTGAAGGGACGAGGGGATAGAGTGTCAGTGGGTTAGGGATACACCAACCCAGGGAGTGAGCCGATGTGGGAGTGGGTAGTCGGGGATGTGGGGAGGTGAGGGGGTCAGAGTTGGCAGAGGGAGGAGTAGCGGCGGAGTGGAAGAGTTTGCAGGGAGTGGTGAGGGTGGAGGGGAAGGGCGGACTATAGGGGATACGAAATGGGAAGGGCCAAGAAGACCGTGGGAAGGAGGAGGTAGGGGCCGGAGCGACAGTGGGAGGGAGGTGCAGCAGGCAGGGAGGGAGGTGCAGCAGAGGCTGCGGGAGGGGAGGTGTGCGGGCTATGGGAGTAGGAGCCCAAAACAAGGGAGGGAGCGGCAATGAGGGAGGGAGGAGGCAGAGTGAGTGGAGAGAGGAGATGAGAGATGTGGGAGCGTGTGGAGGAAGTGGGAGCGCGTAGGTGGAAGTGAAGGAGTGAGGTTGGAAGCCGCAAGGGAGAGGGTTGCAAAGGGCCACGAGAGGGAGGCTGCATGGGAAGAGTAGGGTTACAAGAAGAGGCATTTCATCTATATGATAGGGAAAAATTTATGTGTGGAAGAGAAAAAAATTTTGAGCTTTCGGAATTTTGAACTCAGTTGCTTCAATTGGGAACATTTCCTTAAAATAAAACGCAATGTAATTACAACCAAAAAACACCAGAAGAAGCTTGAGGCGAGATGGAGGAAAAATAAGTTCAATCATGCTCAATCTAGTCAACAAGAAGTTAACGCACATACATCAACTGTGCAAGCAGTAGAGTTACAAGATAGATTTATTGCAGAGCATTTGCACTCAGACCTCCGAGCACATAGCATACAATCTCAAAATATTTTCAATGCCGCCAATGAAAAATTATTTTAACGCATCCAATGCTCCAAATTTTCGCTGAGCAACAAAGAATAATGGCATAATAGTAGGGAAAAAATGAAGGTCAGTGCCCGAAGTTACAAAAAAAAAAAAAAAAAAAAAACTATTTTAGGAGCTGGAAATGTCAGTACAACAAAATAGGCATAACATCTAAAAATGGAGCTGACAGAATTTGAAAATGCCAAGGCCTAGCCTGAGCTCTGATACCATGTTAAACACAAGCATGGAGAAAAACACACAAAGGGGAAGATAAGAATTGATTGCATTTCCATTAACCATAGATGTCTATTTATATTACAATGGGGTGACTCTTGGATTCCACATTCCAAGGTCACTTGGACTCCATTTGTGACTGTTCGCCTTCCACACCTACCCATAGAAGATAAGGTGTTGAGTCTAAAGGTAGAAAAGAAGTAATATTGATGCTATATACAAACTTTTGAGATCTGTTTTGGGTGGTATTGGGTAAGGACTCCTGTTGGCTGTGTGCGCGGAGATCCTCAGTCCTACTGTGTGCGGACCCCGCTGGCTGTGTGCGCGGGTTGTGACTTGGGTTTGTAACTAGTTTTTGGATGAATAATGAATGCAAATCTGTTGAAGTATCTCTGTGTTATCTAGATTAACTGCGTACTGTTGAAATATCTCTGTGTCGTTTGATTAGCTGCGATTGTGTTGTTTTGTGTTAGTAATTACTGATGCGCACATGGATGAAATCTGATCAGGGTGAAAGTACAACACGAAGTGGTAAGTACTATCGAGTCAACCAAGAAGGGGATAGATCCATCTACAACCCCTTAAGAGATCCATTGACGCATGTAGGAACTAGTCCTCTGGTTACGCCATCATTGAATCAACGTAAGGGAAAAAACTCACCTACCCCTTCGCCACCACCAGAAGAAGATATGGCCACACACATGAAGCTACCCACCTTCAAGGGTGTGGCAGATGAAGACATGAATAAATTATGGTTTGTAGCAGAATCGGTATGGACTGCGCAGAATGTGGCTAGCTACACTGTGAAAAGGGCGCATCTATCCCTAGCCTTTGAGGGGAGGGCCTTGGATTGGTTCATGGGGTACGTAGGCCAACATGCGGATCCATCAATACAAGAAATTAAGGATGCTTTAAAACAACAATTTCAGAAGCCTAATCCCTACTCTCAAATAGTGGTTGACTTGAATGAATTTAAATAGGGACCTACTGAGTTGGTATGGGAGGATGAGTAGTGGCTAAAGAAGGTTATTAGAGATGGGGAATTTAGGTATGAGGATAGACAACACGAGGAATGGTTCATTGCCATGCTACTACCTCACTTGCGCGGGCCTATGGGTCAGCAAGCGATCGATACACAAGAGAAAGAATTGGAGATTTCCATGAAGCTAGAAGCTGCGCCAAGAGACGATGCCCAGTTTGGGGTACAACAGATCCAGGGACAACCAAAAGCTATGCACCTTGAGATCCATAATTTTCAGAGGGAGCGAGGGAAAGAAGCTAGTCCAGACATATGGTGCATAAGATGCAGGGTTTCAGGCCACACCAAGGATCAATGCCCTTTTCCGGTAGACTACATGTGGGCCAGGGGGCCCAACCCATTGAGCCATAAAGAAGTTGTGGGACCAAGTGGCCCCACGTTATGGTGTGCTAACTGCCATGTAGATGGACTACATGATACCAACCACTGCCCCCGTCTTGGTGCCTATGTTCCAGAATTGAAGCAACATTGGTGTCGATTCTGTTCATCTATGGGACATGAAGAACATAATTGCCAAACATATGACTTAATGATAGATCAAGGAAACATGTACAGAGTACAGGCTGGCCCTTCATCACCACTATCTTCCTTGGGATGAGGGGGTTCCCCTACTAGAGGCCGTGGGGGGGAGAGGCGGAAGCGCAGGTCGGGGAAGAGGGTAGTTGATTTGTTATAATTGTGGGGAAGTAGGGCACTTCGCAAGGGACTGTTTGAACCTTGCGCCACAATCTTGCAGATATTGTAGACAATTGGATCATGTGATTGAATATTGTCCGGTACTAATAGAAAAGATGTAGGAAAAACAATAAACTCCAATGCAGAATGTACAAAGGGTTAAGGCAAAACTACGTGATGAGGGACCCAGTATTAATGTCATTACACGTAGCGGCATGGCTACTGGATGAGCTGAGGAAAGAGCTACAGCTGAACCCCTTATCTGAAAAGATGCTATCAAGAAGGAAAGCTTTGACCTACAGAAAGAGAAAGAAACCTTCCTAGAAGCTCGCAAAGGCTTTACCATGGATGAGGCATCTACTTCCAAGGCTCCAACAAACTTAAAAGCGGAAGAAGAAGTCAAACCATTCCTGCAGGCATGTATGAAGCTGTTACAAAACCAGAACGCAGTAGAAAATCTTCAGGCACTAATAGACAGCTGCACAGAAAAAACTGACCCTCCAACAAAAGTTAAAGATGTTCACAAACTTTACAAGCATAAGAAATGCACTGGTCGGGCAATGCGGCTCACTACGCAGATTTGTGATTATGAAATGGATCAAGTCATCCTGGATCTGGGATCTAATGCGAATGTCCTGCCCAAGAAAACATGGCAGAGGATGGGAGAACCTAAGCTGGAATGGTCTACTATACAGCTGCACATGGCTAACCAACAGAAGATCATACGCTGGGAAGACTATCCAAGATTATGGTAGATATCACAAGAGTTAAGGTATACGCGCATTTTGAGGTAATTCAAATTGTAGAAGATGCAGACCCCTATCCTGTGCTCCTAGGACTGGACTGGGCTATAGACATGGGGGGCATTATCAACTTGAAGAAGAGGAGCATGGTTTTTGAGAATGGGGGTATGAGAGTAGTAGTCCCTGTAGAACCGGCAAAAGGAGAACTGTATATAGAATCTGTGTGTGAAGGAGACAATGTGGATAGTATCTATAAACTAACCGCCTGGGATAAATACTGGATTAATCCTACGGCTGATGGCGTTCTGTGCTGGGAGAAAGACAGTGAATGCCTCTGACTCCGACGAGGTGATCGAAAATTGGCAGAACCGGTTGCATGATGTATCTACATTGCGGTGTCTCAGGATCACAAAGAGCTTCTAGTGTATCTCCTCAGAGGTAAGAGAGCTGCCTTATTTTGACGATTCTAGTAGCGTTAGGGATTTTCTTAGAGAATTTGAAGCAGAAGTCCCAAGGGAACGAAGAATGTGGGTGCTTAACCTAGCCATGCACGCAAATACTGCGTTGTGGTGGGAAACTCATAAGGAGGCTTTTCAGGATTGGGAGGAATGCCGCAAGATGATGATCCTAGGGTTTGAATCCCTGGTTCACCTACGGATGGAGACTTTCCTTGGCCAAGGAGACCCACACAAGAACTTGTCCGCGTGGATGGAGGTGTGGTGCAAAAAGACCAGGGACAAATGGGTTAACCTGTTCATTCATGCCTTGGGACCAATCCCCACCGCATGGTATTTGGATTTGCATCAGTGCACCCGCCACTGGGAGACCCTGAGGGAAAACTTTGTGGGGACGTTCAGGTTGCAGAACTGTGAAATTAGACAAGGCCCTATAGGAAATCGATGCTCTAGTGTTTGATGAATCACGCCCTTGTGTGGAATATGGGGTACCAGCTTGGGATACGTAGATGTAGGATATTGCTAATTGTAGCAATCTATCAGTGGAGGAATGTGATGAAGATCCACGAAATATCACTATACTAGAATTAGAGGGTGAACGAGTAGTTTCTGGACCCCCACTACAGAGCATCAATGTGACCAAGCCTCTTAAGCTCAGGGAATTCAACATTGGAACAAAAGAACAACCTAATCTGGCTAAAATTGGGGATTACTGGGATGATGATACTGTTGGGAAAGTCGCTAAACTTATCACAGAGTACCAGAACTTGTTTCCTACAAAATTCTCAGAACTCAAAGGTATTACAGGGGACCTGGGGGTCATTCACATCACTTTAAAACCATATGGATGACCTGTCAAGCAGCGACCTTACTGAATGAACCCAAAGTATAAGCAGAAAGTCGGAGAAGAAATTGACAAAATGTTAGCCGCAGGCATCATCGAACCTGTAGAACAGTCGGATTGGGTAAACCCTATGGTGGTCCAAGAGAAAAAGTATAAAGGAGAAATAAGAATCTGCGTCGACCTGCGTAAGCTGAATGATGCTTGCGTACATGATCCCTTCCCTATGCCATTATCTGATGAGATCCTCGACAGTGTGGGAGGGCAGGAAGCATACTCATTCACTGATGGGTTTTCAGGATACCATCAGATCAGGATTGCACCTGAAGATCACAACTAGACTACTTTCGCCATAGAATTGGGATCCTTCCAGTATACTGTCATGCCCTTTGGGCTAAAAAATGCTCTTGCCATCTTTTTGCGAGTAGTGGTCGCAGTATTTAAAGAATTCATACACAAGTTCCTGGAGGTATACTTTGAATATTGGATGGTATTTGGATTGGTAAAGAAGCATGTCTATAACCCGCGCATGATGTTGGATGCCTATAGAAAGCACTAGATTTCCCTACATATTAAGAAGTGCACATTCTGTGTACCTTTCAGGATCTTGTTGGGCCACATAGTCTGTCGGCAGGGATTGATGGTTGACCCTGCCAAGGTTGAAGTTATCATCAATTTATCAGTCCCTGCAATCGGGAAACAACTGTGCTCCATATTCGGGCAAACGAGCTATTTAGGAAGTTTATTCAAGGTTACACACTGATCACGACACCCATGGAAAAACTGATAAAGAAGGATGTATCATTTTTTGGGATGACGAGTGTTAGAAGAGTTTTGAGCTACTCAAGGAAAAGATGGTCGCTACACCTATTCTCATATTTCCTGATTGGACGAAGGTTTTCCATGTCCATGTGGACTCTTCTGGGATCACCCTAGGAGATGTCCTTACGTAGCCCGGGGAGGGCGACATTGATCACCCGATTGTGTTTTCCAGTATAAAACTCTCTAGCGCAGAGCATAACTACTCCAATACTAAACGTGAGGGGTTGGAAATGGTATACGCCCTGCAGAAATACCAACATTATCTGCTAGGGGGGCACTTCAAAATGTTCACGGATCACTCAGCTTTGAAGTACTTAGTCAAAAAGCCTGTGTTGGGGGGGGAAATTTGCCAATGGTTACTACTATTTCAGGAATATGAATTTGAGATAATTGTGAATCCAGTGAGATTAAATGCAAGACCATACCACTTGTCTCGGATCAAGAGTGGCGAAGAGCCAACCAACTTGGAGGAAGGATTAACCAATGCGTAGCTATTTGCTATTAAGGTGGTTGATGAGCACTTTGTAGAAATTTGAATAATAGCTGAATTATTCACCGAGATTATCATGATTACACACTATTTAAGCTTCATGAATAATACATAACCTCTTCTACAATTGATCATCAATATGCGGAAATAGAAGCAGTCGAATGCGCACATTAAAACATAATCAAGCACACATATAACACAATATGTAATGGGGAAAGCATACAGCTGAAAACCCCCAACTATCTGTATATTATAATGATAGAGAAAATGTAACAATACATAGCACAAAGCTCTCACAGCTCTCAGCACTATCTCACATGCTACACACAAACTAGCACGGAAGATGAACAAGTCACAGGTTCAAATCTCCTCCACAAGTCTGCCTGCCTCTATTGCGCAATCCAAGATGAATAATGATGAGATCCAAGTTCGAATCCCACTGGCTTGTACTGCGCAATCCTCATTGGAAATATCAATCAATGTGTGTGCAAATCTCATACACAGCTATAGTCACAACTGATAGTAGACTCACCCTTTCACCCACCTCTAACACTGGTCTCCACTGAACTGTCCATGCATTGCAGTTAACTGATGTGTTCTTTAGTTGAATAATGAGTTAATAATTAGTGAATTAATTAATAATTAATTCAAACCACTCATCTCTAATGTATTAGCCAGTTAAACTAAATATAACTAGTTCAACTAAGTTAAACCGAACACAACTCCATCAACTCCTCAATCAACTCCACCAAAACTCTGCCACATGAGTCTAACTAAAGTCAACCATGCAATAGCTCAACCAAACCCCTAGGAATAGCGTAATTCCTTTTTCAGCTGCATGGGCCACATCCGTAGCTCAAACTGAAGTGCGCCAAGAGGATAAGATAATGTTTATAGTCCAAATATTATTAAGGGTAAATAATATTTGACTTCCCTATTTTTAGGATAGGTAGTCTAAAAATAGACTTCGACCTATAGGTCCAAAAATAGAGGTCCCATCTATTTTTACCAACATGACCAATACTCCAAGAATAACATACTGCCACCCCTGGACCATGCTCCATATGTCTAAAAATAGACTTTGCGCCAAAAATCACACATGTGGCCCCACCTAGTTTTGGTGATCACTTTCCAACTGGGATAGTACGGAAAGATGTTTCAAGATGCCTCCTTCACTGTTTCTTGTTGTAATATTCAACACTCCCTCTCAACAAGAAAGGACTGTCTTTGCATGCGACATGCAACTCCATGCATTCGCCCTGCAACCTCCACAAGTGCCATGCAACTCCATGCATCTGCTTTGCAACTCTTCCGAAACTGAATAGGCTCCAAACAACTCAATCAATCTAATGCATCTATCATCAAAGTCTTCGAATTCTACAGGTACCAACTGTACATGTCTTCAGGAACCACTGCGCTGTTGAACTCTGCACCCATGCACTTTGCACTTGCTGTCAACTCTGAACCGCGCTCCAATATCCGACACTGTCACTTTGATCTCACTGCATCAATCCAACTGATCATGCTACTGCTGCTCTGTGGGCACCTCGTGGCAGTTAAATTCATGGGATCCACACCATCTCCATGAATCAGCAATCTCCACTTGGGATTATTCATGCATGTCGCCCCACCTCACACTGGTGGTATAGCTGCATGCACTCCCTGCCTTGTCCAGCACGAAATTTCTGCATGAGTGGTTTCTCCCACTCCATGATCCTCATCTTGTGTTTGCTCAACATCCACGAGGTTCACTATTACACACGCATGCAAAACTTGCTCCTACGAAGCATCAATTGCATGTCTTTCTTGCACTTCCCAACGGTAGGAAGCTGCGTGAGCATCCCCATCTCTTCTGAAATTAACGAGATTCTTTGCTCGAATCCCAACCTTCTTGACTTGTCCTGTTGCCTTGTGCTGAAGGAAAAATTTTCCTTCACCGAAGACAACTTCATACCCTTTATCCTCTAACATTGCGACTGAGATCAAATTCTTCTTTAAACCTGGAACATGCACTACATCTTGTAAAAGAATGAGTTTACCTGACTCCCTCTGAAAGGTTATGGTACCAATGCCGATCACATTGTATCGTCCATTTTCGCCCAACTCAACATGCAACTGGAGATCTTTCTCCACCAAGTCACTGAAAAGATTCACATCTCCCGTCATGTGAAAGGAAGTGCCACTATCAAAATACCACCCCGATCCCAATGCACTAGACACCATGCATGCGATCAATGAGAAGTCCAACTCAAACTGCGAGGCTAAGGCCTCTCCCGCTGCAGATCCAGCAACATGCTTATTTTTCTTCTTCTGTGGACAATTCGTGGCATAATGCCCATGCTCGTGACAGTGAAAACACTTCACTTTGGACATGTCACGCTCTTTTCCATCCACACCGGATTGAGAAGCATTCTTCTTGCCCTTCCCCTTCCTTGATTTGGAAGCCAAAGCGCAATCTTCTTCATCAGATGCCTTTGATGAAGATCCATCCCTGGTACTCCGCCTTATCTCCTCTTGCACAAGATCCGACCAAAGTCACTCCCATCCTGGCAATTTCTCCCGACCATTGACAGAATCCTCATAGGAATGCCAACTCTTCGGAAGAAAAAGGAGAGCCAAGCTCACCAAGTCCTCATCATCCACACTAACTCCTACACTCCCAAGCTCATCCCTGCAGTGGACAAACTTTGTCAAGTATACCAGAATAGTGTCATTCTTCTCCATCTTTATTTTCCCAAGTTTATCCTTGAGCGCCAACTTCCTCTAGTCGCTCTTGCTTTGGAACAATTCTGTCAATGCTTTCCACATCAAGTATGGAGAAGAATTTCCATGCAGGCTGGATACTATGTGATCCTTCACGCCCTCCAACAGAATCCTTCGACACCTTGCTGTCTTCTTTTGCCAAGCCTCAACTTGAGCAGCATCAGTAGGCTTTGGGACTTCAGCATCTATGAATTCATTCAACCCATTTTCATTGAGCACCTCCTCCATCCTATCTCTCCATGCAATATAATTTGAGCTACCTTCAAGAGCATACTCCAATCGCAATCCTTGATAAGACATTTTGACTTCGACACCAAGAAAACACTGCTGCAAATTCGAATTCCACCAGCTCAAAACTCAACCGCTTCTGATCTAATGTGAGAACAAAGTATTTCTAGCACAGAGATCGACTGTAGGGGCATTTACTGGATATATCACCTTTCAAAGAAAGGATGGATCCAGAGGCTACACAGCCGCTTACGGAACTACATCTCACAAGGGAAGAAATTGTAATCAACGCAATAACACATTTGATCAATTTCGCTCCCGATACCATGTAGAAATTTGAATAATAGCTGAATTATTCACCGAATTATCTGATTACACATTATTTAAGCTTCATGCATAATACATAGCCTCTTCTACAATTGATCATCAATATGCGGAAATAGAAGCAGTCACATGCGCACATTAAAACATAATCAAGCACACATATAACACAGTATGTAATGGGGAAAGCATACAACTGAAAACCCCGAACTATCTGTATATTATAATGATAGAGAACATGTAACAATACATAGCACAAAGCTCTCACAGCTCTCAGCACTATCTCACATGCTACACACAAATTAGCGCATATCTGAACAAGTCACAGGTTCAAATCTCCTCCACAAGTCTGCCTGCCTCTACTGTGCAATCCAAGATGAATAATGATGAGATCCAAGTTCGAATCCACCTGGCTTGTACTGCGCAATCCTCATTGGCAATCTCAATCAATGTGTGTGAAAATCTCATGCACAGCTATAGTCACAACTGATAGTAGACTCACCCTTTCACCCACCTCTAACACTGGTCTCCACTGAACTGTCCATGCATTGCAGTTAACTGATGTATTCTTTTGTTGATTTATGAGTTAATAATTAGTGAATTAATTAATAATTAATTCACACCACTCATCACTAGTGTATTTATCAGTTAGACTAAATACAACTAGTTCAACTAAGTTAAACCGAACACAACTCCACCAACTGTCTCATCAACTCCACCAAACTCTGCCACATGAGTTCTAACTGAAGTCAACCATGAAATAGCTCAACTAAACCTTAGGAAAAGCGTATTTCCTTCTGTCAGCTGCATGTGCCACATCCAAGCATCAAACTGAAGTGCTCCAAGAGGATAAGATAATGTTTATAGTCTAAATATTATTAAGGGTTAATAATATTTGACTGTTCTATTTTTAGCCCGGCAGTCTAAAAATAGATTCTGCACAATGTCTAAAAATAGAGGTCCATCTATTTTTACCAACTCGACCAATCATCCATAAATATCATCTTGCAACTCATAGACCATGACCGACATGTCTAAAAATAGAATTTGCGCCAAAAATCACCTGTGTGGCCCCCACCTAGTTTTGGTGATCACTTTCCAACTAGGATTTGGAAAGATGTTTCAGGATGCCTCCTTCATTGTTTCTTGTTGCAATCTTCAACACACTTTGCTGATATTAATAAATTCTTAACTACGAGAATGGCCCTTACAAAATATTCGATACAATAGAAAAAAGAGCTGGTAACTCGCGCAACTGATTTTACCATCATCGCGGGCCACTTGTATAAGTTGGGAGCTAATGAGGTACTGCGAAAATACCTACTGGAGCATGTAAGACAAGCCATTTTAGCGAAAGCCCACAGAGGCATAGCATGAGGTCACTATGCAGGAAACGTGACGGTGCAGAAGATCTTAAGGGCTGGGTTGTGGTGGCGCACACTGCATAGTGACTCTCACAACGATTGCAAAGCCTGCGACACATGCCAAAGAACAGGAAGACCGTTGCATAGGGATGAAATGCCTTTGCAATGATAGATGGCCTTGCAGGTGTTTGATAAATGGGCAATAGACTTTGTTGGACCCATCAACCCACCAGGTAAGAAGACAAGTGCTCGCTACATCATCACTGCGACTAATTATGTAACCAGATGGGCAAAAGCACAAGCTGTGAAGGATTGTACTGCAGATACCGCTACACACTTTATTTTTGAGCATATGTTAACCAAGTTTGGCTGTCCGAAGATCTTGATGAGTGATAGAGGTACGCATTTCATTAATAACACAATACAAGCTTTGACTGAGGAGTTTCGAATCTACCATGCAAAAGGTACCCCATATCACCCGCAGGAAAATGGAATGGTAGAAGCTTTCAATAAAATTTTGGAACAGGCGCTTACTAAGGTATATAATGTCGATCGAAGTGATTGGGACATGCGCATCCCGTTAGTCCTTTGGGCCTATCAGACTACCCACAAGAAATTGATTGGGAAAAAAATGTTTCAGATGGTTTATGGAAAGGAGGCCATTATTCCCATGGAGTATATCGTTCCTAGCTTGCACATTGCAGCCTTTACACACATGGCTGAGCCCAATATCATGGAGGAATGCTTAGCATAGCTAGTTGTCTTGGAAGAAGACTGATTCATTGCTAACTTTTATCAGCAAGTTCAGAAGGCTCGGGAAAAATCCTAGCATGAAAGGTATATCCGAAAGAAGTCATTTAAAGAATATGAGCTAGTATTATTATATGACAGCTAGTTTGCGTGCCACCTAGGGAAATTCCACTAACATTGGTTAGGACCTTATATCGTAACAGAAATTATGAATGGTGGTGTGGTGAGATTGGCTACATTGCGCGGATATTTCCTACCCAACTATGTTAATGTCAGCCGTCTCAAACCATACCAAAGCAAATAACTATATGGCCAGAGTAGCTGTCTTGGGAGGGATACATGCAGGCAAGAGGAGAAACACAGGCAGGTCTATTATACGCTTAGGTTAGGAAGGAAGGAAAGATGTGCTGGGAGCGTAGGGGTCGATCACAGTTAGGAAGCGTAGAAGGGTGCACTGGGCGTGCAGGGGTAATACGCAACTCCGAAAACTAGCCATTGGAACAATAAAATTGGAAGGAGCGGGCAGTTGGTAATTAATGCAACAATTTCTGAAGATTTTTTATCATTTCCTTGATGGTAAGTTTCAGATAAGTCTCATCCACCCGTTGGTCACTATCTTGAGCTATAAAAGGGGGAGGATAGATCAGAAGTGGGTTCCTTGCATCCTGAAAATATTCTGCCTTACAAATTTATGCAACTATTGTGCTCTATTCATGTATGGGCATGCTACCCCCTTTGATAGTAGCAATCCCGAGTTTGTATTCTGAGCGATAATGACGATGACCAATCCCACTGAATCATTGTAGACTGTGGTCTCTACTAAGAGAGCATCTGATGACATATTGGAGGTCACCCCTAAAGTCGAAGAGGTCGCGTCCACACCAACCAAGGGGAAGTGGGTGGAGAAAAATAAGAGTAAGGGGAAAGGCCAGGAGCAAGGGTAGGGGAGGACTGTGAAATGGGCTGGGGGGAAGCCACAGACTTCCCCTCAGAATGTGAAATCCCCCCAAACGGTGCCTAAGTCACACTCACCTAACCCGACGAAGAGGCCTCTATTTTCTCAGGAAGAAGTTTGGCTTGTTGAACCAATAACTTGGCTACCTCCCTATGTTTGGCCTCGCAGGCCCTCGGTGCACACAATTAAGAATCTCAAAGGTATGTGCACCTATCTGCAAATGCCACTAATTCTGGGTGAAGTCCCTCTAATTGGAGAAGCATTTGGAAAACTCGAATCAATTAAGTTCGACGACCATGACCTTGCCAACCTAGAGGCCTTCCCAGAATTAGCACCTGAGCTATATCTCGAACGATTACTAGAGGATGATTTGCTAAGGGTAGTAACAATTCCATGGGCACGTTGGTTAGCAAGTTCTGGATTGCTAAAATTGCTGCGGATACCTCACTTTGGCCGATACCATATAACCGATCGAGTTGTGCAATAACTACTAGCCCTGATCCATGACGACAACTTGTGGAACCAGGATTGCATTCCCATCAACGCCGCCCTAATTAACCGCATTACTGGTTTCCCCATGGAGGGGATGAATCCCATGGAGTGCATCGATAAGAAATATGAGCAACAGATTGCCGACAAGGTGCGAGAAGACTACCATGTCGAGAAAAATACTAGGGGTTATTGATCAACACCATTTCCAACCTTGCAGTGCGCATAGGTACCGTGCTGTTGGCTTGTAAAATGATGCGCAAGTGCTAGGCTTTGACTGTCACCTTAGCTCTAATTCCATGTTGAGAAATCCAGGGCATTAGCATTAGCAGATTTCTCGTAGATTAGTTATTGTTTGTGAGTGTTTTTACTTCTTTAGATTAAGTTGTACTTCTTGATGTCATCAAAGAAGTAACCACTGCATGACCATAAAGTAGACAAGAGACACAGCATGTAGGCTATGTGCCATGACCAAAACCTCTCACTCTTTGAGAGGAAAACCCACACCAAATTCTTCTTATAGAGATTCCAGTTGATAAATACCAAGACCATGACCCTTGACCTATTTTACCACTCTTAGACCAAGACACATTCATCCTTCTTCCTTGATTCTTCTATCTTCCTTATTCTGAGATATTCTCTTCATGGCATCAAGAGATGGCCACTGAAGCATCATCCAAACATAGATACGCATCTGCGAACTCTGGCCTCCCCAAATTTCACATCATACCTTCACACTGTCACTAGCACCAAGCTGCACCATGTAACATTTAACGATACTAATCATCACAACATGAATGTACCACCGAGCACTGAACTTAGTAACACCGAGATCAATCACTGTGATAGCATCACCTTATCATCACAACATTGATACCACTATAATATATTCACATAATAGAAAATATACCATCTGAACTGCAGGTATGCTGAGAATTTCATGTGGATGATCCACACCTTTCTCACTATAATTACCCATACAGTCATTACACCGAATTGTACCATGTCTAATCCACAACTCTTTCTCTATTGAACCCATCTGAAATCTCAGAGATTCCACCAAACTAATCTTCTAGAAAAGGTCTAAAATATATCTCTGTTCTATCACCCAAAAACTCAGAGAAATGTCCGAATATAATCACCGTGGAAATGTGAAATCTTTAACCCCCTTTATATAGTAATTTTTTCATATATTAAGCCGACCTGAGCATGTGAATCAGTGTGTCTATTTATGTGATCCGACATAAACATTACATATATCTTTGAGGCTAAACATGAAGAGAGGATGACTATTCTTGTCTATTGGAGGGCTTCTAGACAACTTATAAGTGTAACATTACTTCATTTAAATGACTATAATTATCTTTATGACAAGATGAAAAAAATCCTAAAGACATCAAGAAGAAGTCTTTGAACTATAAACAAAATTCTTTCTCATGAAACCCATGATGCAAGTACTCCAATAAATAAATTTTATTTTCCTTTGTCTCTTCTTTACATAAAATCATAACTACATATCATTATGAAGACTGAACCTAGTTACACTTTTCAACACATTCACCATTGAAGTATTAACTCGTTCTAATTAAACTTGTCACTACCACCTCCTCGTGTAGTATAACTGAAGAAGACTCCAACTAATTGAAAATAAAAAACTATGCATGCAAACTTGATGACCATTCCAGTAAACTATAAATCAAATCATCATAACTGAATTCTATCTCATGAATTCACACTCACGTGAGAGAAAGACTAATTCGTGGTCTTCACTGGCTAAGGCGCAAGCCATAAGAACTTCCGTCGCTACATTTTCAATATATTACTGTTTATTTTTGTGTAGCATCAGGAAGTATTCCCACATGCTAAGAGGCCTCCTAATTCAACCTAGAAGAATTATTGAAATTAAATTAAATTTATTTTAGTTTTGGGTTTCATGTAGGCTCAAAAGGGACAATGAATCCCCACCATGAAAGGGTGTAAAATTTGGGGTAAATGCACCCATTTGACTTGTATATATACACATGATGTGGCACTTCATTTGATTTCTCACTTATCATCATCTCTCTTCTATAAAAGACACTTGCGGGAGTAGACAAATGATGAAGTGACTAAAGTTTGGACTTGGTTTTTGGCACAAATTTCTAGACATTTTGTTGTAAACCTTGCTGAAGAAGAATATCTCCTAGAATAAGAGTTGTTGTTTTTTCTTCCAAGTTTGGGTTTCCCATGGAATTTTTTTTTCTCTATTTTGCATCGCTGTATCTTTATGATATTATTGTTTTCATTGCATTACTGTTGAAATATTCTGTGTGTAATTGCTCAATAATATCAATGGCATAATACAAATAAACTTTATGAAGGTTATGAGGTAGTAATTATTAGATCAAACGATTAGTTTCTATTGTGTTTAGTGTATAAAAATCAACATTGTTTCAAAGCTTTGTTAAGAGAAAAACCCCCAAATACAAGGATGAGTTTGTGTTGAAGAGAAAGTTTTGTTTGTTCTATGAGGCCAAGTCAAGGATATGTTGATAAACAAGATAACCAAATCTATGGAGGATCTTTTTAGAGGTATGTTGAGGTTTGTACAAGGTATGTAGTTTTGGATGAAATCATCTCCAGTGGTATGTTCTGTGCAAGATGAAGCCGTAGGGTCACAGAGGGCTAAGGGCCTTAGGAATTGTGCCTAGGAAGGCCAAAGTGTGATTACAACAATATTTTGTAGACACATGTGGGTGTGATTACAACCTTGTCTAGTATTAAAAGGAGAAATTTCTACAGCAACAACTAATACACTCAATTATGTCAAAAAAATGGAGAGCTCTGTAATGCCGAGATCGCTCGACTTACGATTCGGTATTTCTACCATCATAGTATATGGAAACCTTGAATAACCTTCCTCCTCATATTGTTTGGTTGAGTTTTATTTTTGATGAAATATTACAATTTTCATCTCTTGGTTTAATTCATTCTCAAGTCACAAAACTTAAAAGAGCTGTAGCTACCTTTTTATGAACTTTTCATCAACAACAACATGAATGAGGAAGTTTTTTATGTTGTTGTACCATTATATGTTTAGATATTGTTCCAAGAAAATTCCTCCCATTGCATCAAAGCCTCCTCTCATTTTTTTTTTTGGTTTCAAAGTTTACCACCAGTCCCCAGTGAAGCACTGTTTTTTGAGTCTATGTAAAGAGTATGGATTGATTGGGAACAAGTTTTTTAGGTTTTCCTTGGCTCCTGTAGAAACATATATGCTTAGTCTGTCCAAAGTTGGTTTCCTCAAAGAAGTTGCAGAGCAATGCTCAATGACAATAGCCCTTAACACATGCATTTGATTCCAATCTATGATATAAGAACTTGAGGAGGGTGGCTATCCATCGCTTGTTGTAATGATACAATATCAAGATTCCATGTATTTTATTTATTATTTGGTTCAACAATTTCTACACAAATTTTCTCCACAAGATATTTGTGATGATTCTACTGATTGCCTAGATCCTCATTTTGACAACCCAACTATTTATGAAATAGTTGTGAAAAATAATTATAGAAGTTTTAAAGTCCTATGTATTTTTAGGGTAGTGCATTGTAACTGTTGGAGTTAGTTTTTTTGTTGCTGCTCAGATAAGCATTGTTGATCAAGAACTTGTGCTCTTGATTTCCACTACTAATTTTTTTAACCTTTTTTTAAATTTTTAATTTAATTTTTTTTTTTTTTTTAATTTTTAATTTTTAAAATTTTTAATTTAATTTAATTTAATTTTTTAATTTTTAATTTTTTTTCTTTTTAGTTAGGCTCTAAATTTCCTATTGTCACTTCTGAGCAAGGTATAGTTGAAACTTGTAAGGAAGGATGGTTGGAGGCTAAAGTTACGAAACTATACAAGAGGGATGTACTGTTAATTTTCCTTATGGGTATATTATTATTTTCTTTGGATAATTACATTATAATATTTTAAGCATTTACATATTTCATTCACCCCATTATATCATAAAATCATCAAAAATTATGTGGAAAGAACAATAACATTAACATTGTAGCAGAACAAAAAATATTAACAAAAGAAAAACTAGCACAATAGAGACACTAAGATTTGGTTGGAGACCAAGGTAAAACCCCACAAGGGGGGAAACAAAAAATTCAATTCTTCTTCTTCTATTCTATATTCATCAAGTCTCCAATTAATATTCAAAGTAAATCCATATATAGTTACATCATAACATCATGCCACCTAGGGCCTACCCAAGTCAATTCACAAATACATTTATGAAATGGCATTCAATAATATGAGAGTGTTCCTGCGAAATCACACCACCATATCTGAAACCCACTATCCATCAATCCTGCCATCATGGTTTTTTATCTGACACATTGGTGCTCATGAGAAAAGGTCACTGTCAAGGAAGGAGCCCTTATTTTTGTCTTTACATCAAGGTGTTGAGGTCATTGCATCATATATATATCATTATTAAAACCCTTAATAAATTACAGTTGACATGGAGGCATTAACACATGAATCATATCATGTTATAAATCACATAGAATATGTTTGACATAGGTACTGTAGAAGATAATTGTAAAATGTATATCAAGAAAAAATTCTGTAGCATAGGCAAGATCACTGTATAGTATTAACATCAAGACCATCAAATCAAACCCATATAACGATACCGATGAATTATAGAGAGATAAAACCCATGAAATGATTCCAATACAACTAGAGGGAGATACATATCACAGATGAACAAAGTAACTATAATGTATCATAGAGTAATGATAATAAATCACAGACGAAAAATAATATATTGCTGAGGAATGAGAAGCCATACAAACTGTGCAGAGACAATAATTTTACTGTGTTTTCTGATGCCATCATACATATGGATGCGATACATGATTCAATTATATATGTGTGTGTGTGTGTGCATGTGTGTGTGTGGATGACAAATTATTGGTACCAAGCCTATATTGTAGAGGACGCCAATATGTAACACAAAGAAAGTCCACAAAGACACCATACAACCGATGAAGAGAAACTGTGAATATAATGTAGAGGAAATTATATGCCAAAGCCAATGTGAATATGCAAGACCATACTATATATGATATCGAGACCATCATTATATGCAAGATTGAGATCACAATAATGAAAGATCAAGAGTTACAGTGCTGAGATACTAATGCGAGGTTATAAACATTGCAGAGGTGTGAGATTACACTTATTATAGTGTGACCATGCGAGATCATAAAAAAACACTGTATCATCGATAATACCCATCTCATATTGTCTCATAAAAGAATAGGAATATATAATCAATGTTAGGGGAGATTAATCCTAAAGCCCTACTAGTCTCAAAGAAATAGCCTCTAGCTATATCAATAAGACATCCATCTCATCAAATCTCGACTCAATTTTATTCCTTTTATCGTCATATGAACAATGATGTATTGAGAGTGTTGTCGTTCTTGTGATTTGGCAGATTTGGAAATACCAAATGACAAGACAACATCAAACCACTTTGGGATCTCAGGATCTAGACCTCCTGAAAAGAATAATATATCTTTGAAGTTCAATTTGAGGTATTAGGCTAGTTATAGGGCACAACGGTTTATATTTTGTTTGTTTGGTTGGGAAAGATGAAATAAGGGTTTAGTGTAAGGTAAAGAAATGAGTAGAGAAGGATTTTTTGGCAATGGGGAGATAATTCAAAGAGAACACAGGTCCATTGGGAAATGGGGTCATAAAAGGGTTTAATTGCAATTCAAATATCCAAGGCTTTCAAGGGGCTTTTCATCTATATCAAAGGATCTCTTAAGATGATAGTATGGTATGAAACAATAAGGAAATGAATGGGAATGATAAGGAAAACCTTCCAAGGTGACCACTTCAGAGTAAGTCTAGGGATAGGGCATGCCTTATACCTCTATGATCTAAACTCCTAATGAGGTTAACTTCGAAGACAACAATCTAGCAGTCCTCTTGACTACTTTCAGACAATAGAAAAAATTCAAGTTTAACACAGAGTGAAACCTAAGATCAAAGAAA